>PVIC010005653.1:29382-57219 GCA_004025085.1 Thryonomys swinderianus | reverse complement strand
AGTACTTGTCATATTTTGTACTTTTTAACCATTACTTTATAAATTTACAGTTTCTATTCTGTGACTTTTTCTTTTTTGATACAGTGTCTCACTTTGTAGTTCAGGCTGGCCCTGAGCCCACTATGTAGCCCAGGCAAGTACTCAGCAATCCTCCTGTCTCTGCCTCCTGAGTGCTGGGATGACAGGCATGAGCCACCACGCCCGACACTGTGGTATGTGGTATTGATTGCCGGTGGGCATGAGTCATCACGCCCAGCATTGTATGTGGTTACCGGGATTGAACTCAGGACGTTGCGCTTGCGAGGCAGGTGCCGGAACCACTGAGCTAAATCTCTGGCCCTCTGTTCTGTGACTTTAATGTGCAAAATGTGTAAGTATATTGTCCATTTGGATGGCCTCTGCGGTGAAAGATCTGTTTGGTGGTCTTGCCCATTTTTCTAATTTTGACTACCTTTTTTAAGGGAACTGTAATTCCTTTTTGTTTTTTTTTTGAGACAGGGTCTCGCTTTGTAGTTCAGGCTGGTCCTGAACTCATTGTGTAGCCCAGGCAAGCCTTGAACTCAGCAATCCTCCTGTCTCTGCCTCCTGAGTGCTGGGATTACAGGCGTGAGCCACCATGCCCAGCACTGTGGTATGTGGTATTGATTGCTGGTGGGCATGAGTCACGATGCCCAGCATTGTATGTGGTTACTGGGGATCGAACTCAGGACCTTGTGCTTGCTAGGCAGGCAGCGGAACCACTGAGCTAAATCTCTGCCCCATCAAAAGTATTTTTTTTAAAGCTTGTAGAACAAATCATCCTACTTCTTCAATAGTGTTTTTAATAATCTGGTGCATTAAATTATCATATGAATTATAGTATTAATATTACAAAAATTATCTTCAGAATTTTTATCATGATTGCATTGAATGTGTTGTTTGATTGTTGGAGAATTAGACTTTTACAGTATTTTTTCCACCCATGAACATGATCTCTTCATAAAGTGTTTAAAAGTGTTTTATAGTTGTGTGCATTGATATTTTACACATCTTTATTTACTACTAAGTGGTTAATACTGTAAAATATAATTAACATGCTGTTTTAAATTTTAATTCTCTTGATGCTTGTTATATAAACACGACATATTTTATTTTTCACCTTATATTCAGTGATCTTGTTGAACCCATTCATTTTCATAGCTAGTCTGTGGATTCCTTTGGATTTTCTAGTGTATTAGTCATATTGTTCATGAATAACAGTCATATTATTTGTTTTATAATCTTTAAACTTTTTCTTTTGTACGTAAGCTAGGACCTCCAGTTCATGTTAAATAGAAATGTAATAGTGGTGATAGCAATCATTCTTGGCATGAATGACACCCTTCCTCAACGGGAGCAATTTGACTTTTTACCCCTAAGTACGTTTGCTATAGAATTTTTGTAGATGCTTTCAAATTAAGCATATTTGCTTCAATTCCTGGTTTACTAAGAGTTACAATATAGTATTGAACTTTGTGAAATATCTTTAATGCATGTGCCAAAGTATTCTTGCCTTTTTAATTTTATTGATGATATAATACTGAGTGAATTTCTAATGTTAAACCATCCTACTACCACTATAAATCCAACTTTTTATTTTGTGTATTTTTATATATTTTATATGTTGCCCAAGTGCATGTATATTACTTAGGATTTTTATACCTGGTGTATGAGTACAGTTATTTATAATAGTGTTTCCTTTGTACTTGATAATGTTTTGATGACTTGTTGAAAGACAGGTTGAGAAAGTTTTTATTATATGAAAGAATTTGTATGTTATTTCTTGTTTGCCAGTCAAATCAAGATCTAGAGTTCTCTCTGAAAGTGTCTAGTTATAGATCCAATTTCTTTAATATTACTCACATCCTTAAGTTTTTTCCTTGACAGTACTGGGTTTTTGTAAAAAGTTTCTCCTTAGCCTCTCCTTCTTTTTCTCACCACCCCTTCTTTATTTTATTTCTCCCTCCTGCTCCACCTCCTTTTTCCTTGCCTAAAATACTAGTTAGTCTGGCCAGTTTTGACTACTATATTGAATTAGCAATAGCAAGAGTGGACATTCTTGTTTTCATTGCCAGGATTTTAAATTTTTTATTAGTTTTTTCAAAGTGCTACATTTAAGCTCTATTACTGTTTTTTTTTTTTTTTTTTTTTTTTTTTTTTTTTTTTGCTTTTTGAGACAGGGTCTCGCTTTATAGTTCAGGCTGGCCCTGAGCTCACTATGGTGCCCAGGCAAGCCGCCACGAACTCAGCAATCCTCCTGTCTCTGCCTCCTGAGTGCTGAGATGACAGGTGTGAGCTACCACATCCGGCATTGTGGTATGCGGTGTTGATTGTTGGTGGGTGTGTCTCCACGCTCAGCATTATATGTGGTTACCGGGGATTGAACTCAGGTCCTTGCGCTTGGGAGGCAGGCGCCGGAACCACTGAGCTAACCCTCCGGCCCTCTATTACTGTTTTTTCTAAAGTTTATTTATTTTGGGGGTTGTTTTGTTTCTTAACCCATTTCATGAAATACTTCTTAATATGTAACTTTTTTGATGCATTTAAGGCTATAACTTTTAGAAAATGCTTATACAAATTTAATATCGGTTAAAATATATCTTGATTTCTATTGTGATTTCTTCTTTGAACAGTGGGTTTATAAGTTTAATTCTTTTTTTTTGAGACAAGGTCTTGCTTTGTAGTTTAGGCTGGCCTTGAGCTCACTATGTAGTCCAGGCTAGCCCTGAACTCACAGCAGTCCTCCTGCCTCTGCCTCCTGGGTGCTGGTATTACGGGCGTGAGCCACCATGCCCAGCATTGTGATATGTGGTACCAGGGATCAAACTCAGGACCTTGCAGTTGCAAGGCAGATGCTGGAACCACCGAGCTAAATCCTCATCCCATAGGAATCTAATTCTTTTTTTTTCCTTTCTTTTTTTGAGACAGGGTCTCACTTTGTAGTTCAGACTGGCCCTGAGCTCACTCTGTAGCCCAGGCAAGCCTCAAACTCAGCAATCCTTCTTCCTCTGCCTTCCAAGTGCTGGGATTACAGGCTTGAGCCACCAAACTCTGCAGTAATCTAATTCTTAGGTAAAGAGGTTTTTAAAATTTTAAAATTATAGCTGGGTATGGTGGTACATGCCTGTAACCTCAGTACTTGGGAGGCTGAGACAGGAGGATTACCTTGAGTTCTGGGCCAGGCTGGGCTACATGAGTTTGAGGCCATCCTGAGGTAAATAGCAAGGCTCTGTCTCAAAAATAAACAAAATAATAAATTTTAAAATTAGAATATTTTTAAAATTAAATTTTTCCTGTAATTACACTATGAGAAAACATATATGTTTGTCAGATTATTTCAACCCTTGGAAGTTTATTATCTTTGTTATCCATGTTCTAAAATGATGAATGTTCTGTAGTGAAGATACTGAAGTGTATGTATTAGGTTACTTAATATTTAGTAAGTTGTTCAGTTCTATATCGCTACTAATTATGTAGACACAGTTGTTCTCATTGCAGATTGTAGCTGTGGGTATTTCTGTATTTTACTTTGAGTCTTGTAAAGCCATTTCTTTGGTACATGTAAATTTGGAAACGTTCATAACTTGAGCCCCTGCCATTGGGAACTCACAGATACATTTCTTAGAGTTTACTTTAGCTACTACTGAGCCGCACCCCAACTTCTAGAGTCGCCTCCTTATGATTAGTACTTTTATGGTGTATCTTCAAAAATCTTCTGTTTCCACCAGGCATAGTGGCTCATGCCTATAATCCTAGCACTCAGGGCCAGCCCTGTCTCAAAAAACAAAAACAAAAAACTTTTGTTTTCAAGTTTTATGAATTGTTATTTTAACTATGTCTGTTAAATATTTTATCATACAGTTTAACAGTATTCCAGTTTTGACAGGAGCATTTACTTACACATATTTGGGCTTAAATCTGCTATGTTACTGAATGCTTTTTGTTTGTCCTGCCTGAACATACTTTGCTTTTTCTCTTCTTGCCCTTTATTGTCCTTTGTTATATTTTTGATTGTTACTTTTTCTATTTTCCCTTCTGTGACCTGTCAAAATCTGTTAGGTAGTAACTTTCAGCTTTTCCCCCCGATAAGTACACTTTAGCTCTCATGTGATTAGTTGCTGTTGCTACTCTTTAATTATCTCCATTTTTAAGTCCCACAATAATCATTGTTTTATGTAATCCATACTCATTTAGACTTACATCTTTACTGTTTGCATTGCCTTGTATTTTTCCTTGCCCCTCTAGCTTTCCTTCTGGTGTCATTTTCTGTCTCTCCCTTGTCATCTCACTCACACAGATCTGCCGGTACAAGTCTCCTGTCTTTCTGAGATGTCTTTATTTCACCTTCATTCCTGAAGGCTTGTTTACTATGTACAGACTTCTAAGTTGGCAGTCACTTTTCCTTTTATCGCTTTCAGAATATCATTTCTGTCTTCCAGGGTCTCTTGTTGAGCTTTCAACCTAATAGTTATTGTTTGCAGGCCCTTGGTTTTTTTCTTTTCTGTTGAGATGTGGTCTCACTATGTAGTTCTGGTGATCCTCCTTCCTCTGCCTTGTGAGGCTGGGATTACAGGCATGTGCCACCACACCCAGAAGGTTTTTGGTTTTTTTTCTGACTGCCCTTGAATGTCTTTTGCCTTCAGTTTATAACACTTGTATGTCTAGATGCTGATTTTCCTCTCCTTTGGTAGTTATGTAGGGTTTCTTAAAATAGTTTAGTATCTTTGGGTTTTTCAAATGCTCTGCCATTGTTAATATTCATTTTATAATCTCTTCCTTCTAGTATTCCGTTTAAATTTACAATAGGTCTTATTTTATCTTTTACCTTTGACTTGACTGTAGATTTTTGACTTAACTTCCCATCTGTTACTTGAGCTGTATCTTTCTAGGTCCTGCAGTATGGCTATTTTACACTCTGTCAGATAACTACACTATCCGAAGTCATTGAAGTATTTTTGTCTTCTATTGTTTAATTTCACTTATATTGTCCTGTCTCCTTTTGTTCCTATTTACCTTTGATTTGGAAAATAACTTGTAAATACGTTTTGAGACTTATAATGATTTATTTTCAAAGAGTTTATTTTTATAAAAATTCTAAAGCACTAAAATTATGGATCCCTTCAATATAGTATGAGTGATGGTAGTTTTCTGAACCATTCAAATCATTTAGATCTTAGGTTATAGTATACACAGGGATTCTTAGAATTTCATTTCACCCTTTTTTTTTTTTTTTTTTTTTTTTTTTTGAGACAGGGTCTTGCTTTGTAGTTCAGGCTAGCTCTGAGCTCACTATGTAGCCCAGGCAAGCCTCGAACTCAGCAATCATTTCACCCTTTTGTCTGTAACGTAGACCTTACAGACCGCAGTGTTGGGCTGGGAGGTTTTAGCAGACAGCAACTCTCACCCTTTGTTCTGTACCCTATAAAGCACCGGACAGTAATTACTACAGGCATTGTGGACTAAACATTCTGTGACAGTGAAGTCTACTACTGTCCTAAAAAAGCAGCCACAATTGATGATGAATGTGTTCCACAAAAGCTTTATTTTCCAAATTGGGGACTAGACCAGATCTGGCTCCCACTGTGTGCCGACCCCAGCTATAGTTCGTTAGAAACTCTCTATTCAGACTCTCTGCTGCTGCTTCTGGAATTCAGGTCAGCACTAAGTGCTGGACCAACCCTTCCTTCCACTACCTGGCTAGCTTTGTAGTATCTTCAAACATGTGTTGATTTACACTCTTCTGAAAAACTACTCTATTGTTACCAGAGTGTAAAGTGATTAAAAAATATATATAACCAAAAAAAAAAAACTCAAAATTTCTTGGGAAAATGTATCTGTTACCCTGTAATTACTTGTTTAACAAAACAAGTTTGGGGGTGTGTTTATATAATCTTTCTAGACAGACTGTGTATTCCAAATTTAGCCATAAAGCAGCTGCTCTTTCCAGTGATGATGGGAATGGTCTCTGTCTGCGCCATTCACTGTAGTAACCACTAATTACCAGTGGCTAGTGTGACTGCAGAACTAAAATTTTAATTTCAATTGGCTTAAACAGTCCTGTGTGGCTGTTGAGCTCAGCATGGATGCAGCTTACAGAAAGAATCTCATCTCGGTATCCAGTGTGTTCTTAAACTTCCACCTACTGAAGCATGCATATTCTAGGCTTATACAACAATTTCTTTTACCTAATTGTGTCAGATAAATGTCTCACAGATATGATATGTTAGGCCTCACAGAATGTTTCCATTTATTCATCCACGTGGTATGAGGCAGTACACGTGTTGTCCTTAATGATGAAGATACAGTTAGTTAACTTTTTAATGTGAATTTTTCTTTGCAGGGAAAGGGTCGTACCCGTCGAAACCACGCAGGTCCATCCTCTCCTGTTGTAGTTCGTTTGCCTTCTGTGTCTGATGTCCCAGAAGAGACCTTGGGTAGCGAAGCAGCCATGGAGCCTGGCATCACAGAACAGCAGCAAGCAGCCATGCAGCAGGAGGAGAGAGTACTGACTGAGCAGATCGAGAACCTACAGAAAGAGAAGTGAGTGTAGGGAGAGAGAGAAGTTTGTTTCATTTCCTCTCTTCTAGCCTTTTCTCTTTGTTCTTATTAAAAATCTCCTGGGCCCCCAGCACTTTAACAAAAGATAGAAGATCTACACGGTGTTTCAGTCTTGGTCAAGATCATGTGACATAAATAGCAGTGCTAAGATGAGTACTGGTAGCTTAGTAAGTCAGGAACCAGCTTCCCTCAACAGATTGGTTCTGCAAAGGAAGACTAAGATTCCCTGGGCTGTGACAAAGGTGTCCTTTTTAAGAAATTGCATTATGTAGAACTGTGAGGGAGGGTTAAAGATCAGTATAGCCATGGGTTCAGGAATGGGGTATTCAGGACACTTGAATACAGGGTAGAGGAATTGCCTCCAATTTGAAAGTTCTGTTACTTCCACCCTTCCTGGGTGACACTACCCTTCCTTTAGGGTAGTGAGTATCCCATGTTTTCCCCTGAAGATGCTATGTAATAGTCCAAGTCCTAAAGAGATCCTTTAGAACCCACTGGAACTCACATCTTAGGTCTCAGAACCTGATTCATGAGGGGTTATAAGACTGTTAAAGGACTTTTAGGTGAGCTAAAAGAAAACAGCCAGGACTGAGCTGTGAAAACATAGTAAGGCAGAGGCTGTTTATGGTAAGAGTGATGTGAAGAGGGGACCTATCTCATCTTTGTTGAAGATGGTATTAGACGTATTGAAGGTTAAGAATTTTCTAGGAAGGTGAAAGTCTGTGCAAAGAACGAACTATGAGCAGAGTCTCAGATGAGAATGTGCATGGCCTATGACAATTTTAATTGCGATAGTGAATGACTAGTGAGACCACTAAAAAAGACTGGTAGAACCAGAAGTAGAATCCTAAAGGGACAGCAAGAAGTTAAGGACATTGTGGGTAGACATAAAATACTGGATTCAGAGCTGGACTTTTTCCAGGTAATAAACTAGAGTCTGTCCATTGGAGAAAGTTGCTTATATAAAGTGGAGAGAAAAAAGGTGCAGACATAAAGGAACTTTGGTATTATGGCTTTAAAGTGAGTTTTTACAGATCATTGAAATAGGTCAAGGTGTTGTCAGGCAGTCCTGAGGAAGCAAGATGAGGAGTCACATACCAGAGACCTAAGAAAGCATGACTGCGGGCCGGAGGGTTAGCTCAGTGGTACTGGCACGTGCCTCGCAAGCACAAGGTCCTGGGAGGGTTAGCTCAGTGGTACTGGCGCGTGCCTCGCAAGCACAAGGTCCTGGGTTTGATCCCCAGTAACCACATATAGTGCTGGGTGTGGAGACTCACGCCCACCAGCAATCAATACCACATACCACAGTGCCAGGCGTGGTGGCTCACGCCTGTCATCCCAGCACTCGGGAGGCAAAGACAGGAGGATTGCTGAGTTTGAGCCTTGCCTGGACTACATAGTGAGCTCAGAGCCAGCCTGAACTACAAAGCAAGATCCTGTCTCAAAAAAAAAAAAAAAAAAAAAAGCAAGCATGACTGGGAGGTAGGTCATTGACTGACAAAGAGTGTTCTGTAACTAGAGGTGATGTAGTTTCAAAGGCCGGGAAAGACCGGTATTTTGCTTCAGCCAAAGGCCTGTCCATAGCAGTGATAGAAGGTAAAGTCTATATGGATATTGGAGTGGAAAGGAATTTTTAGAGATTATTTTTTAATCTGTTTTCAGGATTAGGAACCTGAAGGCCATAGAGAGGAAAGTATTCTGGATTGACAGATTAGAGTTGTAAGTGCACCAGCAGAGTTCATTTTACCAGATGACCTCAGTTTACTTTAGCTGTGTGCCATTATTATTCATACATTTGCTGTGTGTCGTCTTGGTTATTTTTATAGTTAAGACTTGCCTGGAACTTGCAGTGATCCTCCTGCCTTAGCATCAGTGTGTCCTACCACCCAGCCTGCTGTGTCTTCTAGGTGTTTAGTCACCACCATTTCCTTAGCACCACCCTAGAAGGCACAATGACAACTGTGACTGTCTTTGCTATTTGGATTTTTGACTCTCAAGATCTTTTCTAACTACATCTACTGATTGTATCTTATAGGGAGGAGCTAACGTTTGAGATGCTAGTACTGGAGCCCCGTGCCTCTGATGATGAAACCCTTGAGTCTGAGGCCTCCATTGGGACTGCTGATAGCTCAGAAAATTTGAATATGGAGTCGGAAGGGACCATGTCCGAGAGGTCAGGTAAGTGAACACATAAGATTGATGACTCCAGGTTTGTTTTGCAAAGAAGGGATAACCCCCAGGCTTAGACAATGTCCTTTTTAACCATGCACAGATCTTACACAAAAACGTGAGTCCTAAGGCTTCATGCACCTTTGTGAAACTTTCACAAACTGCATCAGATTAACCCTTCAGTGTAGTACTATTTTGTGGAAATTTAATGTTTTCTTACACATTTTTCCAAGAAATGCCAGTAGTCACAGTACATGTCATCTTACTGTCCCCTGCCCATTTTCTAATGGTAACAGGCAGAAATTGTGAAATGGGACAATAAATAGAAAAGGACATGTTTAATAGAGCAGCATATCTCAAGGCAACAGAATTTAATACATAATCTCTTGGATCTTAAAATGGTGACTGGGCACCAGGGATTTATCTCAGTGCTTCCACTATCTGCGTGGCAAGCGCAAGGTCCCAGGTACCACATATGACAATGCTGGGTGTGGTGACTCACACTTGTAATCCCAGCACTGGCAGTAGGGGCAGGAGCATCACTACGAGTTCGAGGCTTGCCTAGACTACATAGTGAGTTCAGAGCTGGCCTGAACTACAAAGTGAGACACAATCTCAAAGAGAACCGATGGGTGACTGACGGTCCTAGATGGCTGCTAGTGGTAAAGTGCCATACTAAGGTTCCTTGGGGCTGATTCTGAAATGCTTAAATGGGTGGATAGCTCTTTTAAGACCTTTCAGAGAATTCAACCTGGACCTTCCCAATCTTACCCTACCCTGTTCCTGTAGGAACAGTGACTCCTGTTCATTATGTGACTGATTGCATTAGAGGGAACTGTTAATTACAGTTTTGTCTTGTTCTGTATTAGAGAGAAGCTTAGGCCTCAGCTCTCTGAAGGCATCTGCTAAGTCTGCACCTTCAGGCAAAATGCGAAAGCAGCTCAAAAAGCAGCAGGACTCCCTTGAGTTTGTGGACTACACATGTCTATCCAACACATCATCTCATGGCACCAGAAAGCGCTTTCAGATTTATTCCAAATCTCCATTCTACCGAGCTGCCTCTGCTGGTGAGGCCCCAGGAGTGGAAGGACCACTGGGCCAGGCCAAATCCCTGGAAGACAAGCCTCAGTTTATCAGTCGAGGGACCTTCAATCCTGAAAAGGGTAAACAAAAACTAAAGAATGTGAGAAACTCGCCTCAGAAAACCAAAGAGACCCCTGAGGGAACAGTTGTGTCTGGCCACAGGAAAGCTGTGGACGCAGAATGCAGCTCTGCGCAGCAGCTGGCTCTCTTTGGAAATAATGAGTTCATGGTCTGAACTGGCAGGTGTGTATCCCCTCATGGCTGGAGCGGTAAGCACACATCGCTTTTTCGGGCCCTTGTCACTGTGCCACAATAGTCCTAATTGTGGTCTTGCCTCCAGCAGAAGTAGAAAGGCCTCCTCAAGCTTGCTGTGAAGGGTGCCAGCTGTGCCTTGGCTGCTATATTTGAATCGAGATTTCACTAAACAAAGCTACCTAGGCCTGGGGATTTTGGTCAGTGGTAGTTGCCTCTCCCGCACCTTTGTTCCCCTTTTGGGAGATGTTGGACTGCTGGGGGATATTGTGGACCTGAAGGACCCTCTGATTTCCAGCATTGGAAGAAAACATGCAGAACTTTAACCATGACAGTAAAAGGCCTACAGGTTTATTTTAAGATTAAGAACTGGAGTACAGTATAATTTTTTTCCCAAGGATTCATAAAACCCTAAAGCTCTCTATTTTAAAATATTTGAAAAACAGTCCATGTTATATCTGGGGAAAGTGAAAAAGCTGTTTCCATTAAGCCATCAGAGCATGTATGAGATACCTGGTTATATGATAAACACAAGAGTACATGCTTTGTTTTTTGATACTTGATGTCAGAATAATGCTGGTTTAACTCCCAGTTAGCTCCTGCCAAAGCTATTGAATGGGATGAAGTTGCAGTAGCTGTACTCTGCTTACGTCCCCTGTTCCTGTTTTTTTTAAATGTCCCAGAGACATTTAATCCCTAACCATAAAGATTTCATCCTAATCCATCCAGCAATTTCTGTTTATAGAGATTAAGCCGACAACCGCACATGAGCCTATCCTCCCACCATGGACTCACATAATGTAACCATTTAATCACTCACCCCCCAAAACACACAGTGCTGCATGAATAAGTGTTACGGAAATCTGCCAAAATATCAAAAGTTTGACCCATCTAACCTTTACTTTCTCTCAGACCATCAGTATTAAATGGAAGAAGGAAAATCAAGGACTACTTGAAGGTATTTTTGTTAATATACTGGTTACTGAAGTTTACTGTAAATATGTGTATAGTATGTCTATTTCTTTTTAACCTTGTGCTTCCCAGGGAATTTCCTCCTCGGATTAGGGGCTGTTGGGAGTGAGAGCCACTCATCCCTGGGTTGAAGAAGGTATGACCATCTTTTTATCATGGTGGTCTCTACACATCTATGTTATTACATTTGAAGCATCTTAACATTTGTGTGATAAAATCTTTTTGGTATTTATAATGTATAAAAAATGGAACCCACTAAGTATGTGAAAATGTTTATGTTTAAAGTTAACTATATGCATCTTGTCTAACTACCACATGCACTGTTCTAAAAAAGAGCCTTTACCACCTGTATCCTTCCCTCTCATATTTCCTTGATTTGATTGTTCAGGCAGAGTCTCTCCTCTTCTGCAACACTGAACCTCATACCACTGCCTCCGTGGTCCTTGGCAGCCCCCGAGGTCAGATAGGAGCATCATCATTCTGTGTGGTGGTATAGGTAGTGTGCATCTTACCTCTTCCTGATCAGGGAAAGGAAGCCGTTAAACCCTCCAGAATGATGGTTAATCACAAATTAATGTTTTACAGCTCATGAACATTTTCCACTTTGTTCATGTCCCACACGATGAACATTTAACTTACACAAGTGTGAATTTCAGAGAATTTGGCAATACAGCCCTGTAGCTCCAGTTACATAGGAAGCTGAAGCAGGAGGATGGCTTGAGCTCAGGACGAAGGCCAACTTGGGCAATATAGCAAGATGCCCATCTAAAAGTATGAATATCCGAGACTGTTTGAGGGAGAGCCCTCCCCCACCCCTTCTGTGTGCAAGGGGGCTGCTCCTTCCTGGGCCTGTACTCAGTTGCCCACTTTGATTCTTGGGAGAGTAGTGTACTGCTCGGCATTGACTGTTACTTTCCACTTTGGTCCATGATTTGTTAGAACCATATTAAAAAAAAAAAAAAGATTACCCTTGTGAATAATGCCTTTGTCCCAGAGGGATGACCCAGGGAACCTATCTTGGCACATGTTCTCCAATCTAAATCTTTGTGGGATTTTTTTGGTAAGATAAGCTTTTGGCAGTTAAAAACCCATTTATATAGGTCACTTTATAAGAACTAGTTGATGGCTGTTAAGAGACTTCATAATTTTTCTCAGGGACCTAAAACCTGAATTTGGATAAAAGTAAATAAATTTGTTTTTTGGTTGCTAGATTTGTGGATTTCCAGTCATTTAATAAGCTGCCAGGATGGGGCTGGTTGGGAGGAGAAATCCAGACCACTGTAGGAATGTGACACAGCAGGTGCAGCCCCCACCACTTGAGGGAGGCAGCACTGCTCTCCTGGCCTGATAGGCATTATCTCCTGAGAGACGAAGCCATAGCTCCTACAAACTGTCAGCAAATACGTCTACTTCCATCTGTTCTTATTTGGTCCTCTGCACAGCGACTGTCAGCACCGAGGGATGCTGCACTACACCCTCTTGTGTATGTCACTGAACATATCAGATTGGTGGTTTCCTATTGCTTCTCCTTCACTGCTTTGATCTCAGATGCCTCAAAGGAAGTACAGGCATGGCAACAGTTACTGGGACAGCACCATGTTCAGAGCCTTCACTCTGAACTTCATTCAGCTTTACAGTCCTCAGTCCTGAATCCATTTTTTTCTTATGCCCATTTGAAGCTAGTGTATTCTTACTGTACTTGCATATGTATCACAGACACATAATAGAAGTGGAGAAGTTGGACTTCATCCTAGACCACAGACTGAAGCCAGTTATCACAGTGAGGATAGAGAGAGGTGATGTGCTTAGTTTGTGATGCACTTTGTATTTCCTACCATTTGGATTATTTGACCTCTTTGGGCTTCTGAAAACACAAATGGGAGAGCCGATCTACCTCCTGTGATCCTTGCAGAGGGAAATAGAAAGACTTGAGGTCAGGACACTACAACCTCCAACTTCCTGTAACTCTTAGCCTGCTGAGAGATTAGTGGAGACTTCTGTATTCCATCAGAGTAAGGTGCTTTTCTGGGTCACACCTGGGTGCTGGGGGTGCGGTGAGAAGAGGTAGGTGGTTCAGTAAGGTCCTGCCATCTCACCTCAGCTTCTGTGGCCCCTGTGGGAATGTGTACTTTGCACATGCACTCTCCTGAATGAGGGGTCTCAGGATGTGTTCAAGGCTAAGTCTTAGTCATAAACAGTTGAGGTGGTTCTCATCTACCTTGTGGGAACTGCATCGTTCTGCACTGGAAAAGTATGGGTTCAACTCATACCTTTGTGACAATTCCCAGCTCTCTCCCAATGCTGTGCTGGCCTTGGTAGGAAAAGCCTTGGTATTCGTGAACTCCTCTATCTTCCGTGTTCCTAGAGTGACACACAGCCACTTTTCTCTGGATCCACTCCCATGTCTGATTTGGTATTACAGATAACTGCAAGAGGATTGTGGAGATGATTCTGTTAGGTCTTGATTTCTTGGTTGGAACTATTTTCAAAAGAGCCCACCAGTGGGGCTGTCACTTCGCTGTCCCTCCATTCTTAATGCCTTTCAGTCCCCTTAGGTCATATACAAAGTTGCACCTCTTAACCAAGCATTTGTATTTACTGTGGGAAAGGTGGACTACAGATTAGTATTATGTTATTTTAATGGATTTAAAGTAATTTATAAGTATGTTGAGTGTAAATTTTTTAAAGACTATGTATTATAAGAGGACATATCCTGTGAAATATATCATTTTACTGTTGAATAGAATAACTCTATAAAAGGAATGACTTATCTCACCCACAGAAATGATTACATTCCTAATGCAATCAACAGGCACTTTGTAACTTCCTATTTTAGGGGGAGGATGAGACATCTGTATAAAGTATAGTCTGTGTCCCTCAGAATATGCACTGTATGGCTACACAAAAGCAGCTTGATGAACAAGTCACCCAATGGCTCATTAAACAAAGCTTCCAGAAGCAGCAGTATGTGTGGTTTCTTTGCTAACCATCCAGGCTCCCACCCCAAACTCACAATCCCAAGGAAGAGCAGTGATTTCTTAGTTATGCTGTGCTACAAGGAAAGGCCCAAACTGACAACATGCAGGGGTGAATCACTAGAATCCAACCAAACTCACATGAAAACAAGATTCCAGGTGTTGGTTTCTCTCAAAGGAATGCCAGCTGCTGGCTGTCCAGACTTTCCTTCGAGGGGATTCCAGCTGGTTGAATAGCACTTCCCTAAAACTCACTTGCTTCTCCACAAAAGCAAAACTGAACCAACAGGTGTATCACTACGTTTTGAGATCAGTGATCCTGGGAGGCCACTGCAGTTAGCGAGAGAAACTGGAATCTTGCAAGAATCAGAGAGCAGGGACAAAAGTGTAGTTAGAGAAAAAAAATACCCTGTCACGTAGCCATTTTGCCTCAATGGCCTGGGGCAAGAATCCCAGTAAGCCCTGTGGGCATGGACACAGACTGCCCCAGCTACTGTGCTCTCACCCCCTCACCACAGCCTCAAATCTTCATTTGATCAGGGAAAGGATTCTACATCATGACCTCCCGGTGAACCCCTAGGGTGCTGGCCCAGGAGCCATCTTGCTGGCGACCCACCAGTGTGTGAATTGGGCTGCTCTGGGAAGCCCACGTGGCACTGGACTGGCCCATCAGGCAGCTGCTTCATGAACCACACTTGGCCCAGGAGAGTGACCATCAGACCTCCCGGGTGCTCTGCAGTGTAAAGGTGGGTGTTCTAACACCACAGGAATATTGTCCTCAAGACAGGAATGCTGTCCACAGGACATTAGGGCTGTGCACTCAGATCACAGGTGTGGCCGGTCGTGTAGAGACGGTAGGAGCAAAGTCAGTCACTGTGGCTCCTGCCCCACCCTGCAAAGCCCCCTGTCACTCCCCTGGGCCCCTTGCTGTCCCACCGTGGGGTGTGTGACCTGTTGAACTCCAGAGAAAAACTGCGCCATGCCACCAGCCTTGTTCTGGTCTCATTTGTGCCCACAGGTACTTTGAAGTCACGAGAGCCCCAGCTGTCACTGTCCCCAGGTGAGAGGGTCCTGCCACTGGGTAGGTCCTGCTACTGTAACCACAGGTAGGGACACCACAATTCCTGCTCTCACCACACCTATGGGGTTCCCACCAGCTACCCCGAACCTTGTCTGGCCATCCACTGCTGTTAGATGCTATAGTTTTGTCAGCAACTCTCCCTGTGAGGCACCTGTACACCAACCACCTTCTGGTCAGAATGTTAGTGCTTTAGGCTCAAGTCCTTACCTGCAATAGCTGACATCAGCGACTCTTCAGGAAACCCTCATCATGAGTGAGGCACCCCCCTCATTACAGGAGCAGCCGCACCGGATGTGCCATGCAAACTACACATCTGCTTCAACTGCTAGTGTCCCAACTCATGGGGCCCATAGAGCTCACAAATCAGAAACTACAGGGAGACAACATCCTGCTGCATATCTAACAGTGCATTGAAGACTGACAGCCAAGACTTAGCTTCAGGAGAAGGCTGCTTACTAAAAAGGTCACCCCAGCGAGCTGCACACTAACCTCCCAGTGTAAGCAACCAGGCCCACACTCCAAGCTTAGCAGGCCCCAGGTCCTCCAGGACTCCCTTCCAATACAGGCAGGCCTGTCCCCATGATGCAGCACCCTCAACCATAAGCAAGCAGCTCATACCAGCCTCCAATTGAAAGGTGTGACCATACACTAATTCCAGGCCAGCTCCACATTTTGCTTCCATAATTCAGCAGCAAAGCATACTCCCAGAGGGGGAGGAGCCTGGGAAAGCCAGGAGATCCAGGGAGGAAGTAGGTACTATACTGAGCCTGTATCTTCAGACACTCCAGGACTACCCTCCCAAAGTGACCGGGTGGGCAACATCCACAGAGGCCCACAACAGAGAGGGACTGGGCCAGGAATAATGCCCCTGAGAAGTGTGAGCCCAGGCTGGAATAGAGGCCCTGCCCTCCGTAAAGGAGCACCCAGGCCCCTGGCTGTCACCATTAAGTCCAGCAGTTAAGTCCATGCTGTGTTTGCCATCTGCCTCCATGAGCAAGGACACGCTGTGGCTTGGGCGGCACCCAGTCTGAAGACTGAGGGTCCTCTGGTGCAAGGAGGGCATCTCAAGCACATAGACCCTAATGCTATGCAGAGAAAAATAAGACTGGCTGGATTTCAGGCAATCCCAGCAAAGCTGCAGGTGCTGGGAAGAGCACACTCCTTCAAAAATAGCAATTCTGTTTGACTTGGTCTCTTCTTGATTTTTCTATTTATTTTCTCTCAACAGGTTTTTTTTTGGGGGGGGGGGCCTGAGGTTTTTTTTTTTTTTTGTTTTTTTTTTTTTTTTTTTTTTTTTTTTTTTTTTTTTTTTTTTTTTTTTTTTTTTTTTTTTTTTGCTCCTGTTCAGCTTTTCTTTTAATTTTTTCTGCTCTTCCTTTCAACTCTTTCCCTTTGTTTTGTGCATTTTGCTAATGTTCATTTTTCTTCTTTTCCTCATTTGTCCTTTCCTGCAATGGTTTTCCTTGGGGTACCTCATTTCATGCACTCATTTACTATATGATTCTGTAAAAGATGGCCACATTTGTGTTTGTGCAGGAAAAATGGCCACAGTGGTGTTCATCGCCCAATAACGAGTTCACAAGCAAAAACAAAATTTTTCCAAATGCTTCTGTTTGCAAACCCAATTATTGCCAAGCAAAAGCGTTTCTGTACTAAGGTACCATGTACTGTGTTCCCTTCCTAGATAATCATAATAGGAGATAGCCAATGTCCTACAGGAAATTTGACCAGGGCCAGGAATTTAGCTCAGTGGTACTGCACCTGCTTTGCAAGAGTGAGGTCCTGAGTTCAATCCCTGGTACTGGGGGGAAAAAAATCTTACTGTTATCTTGGCTCAGGGGCTACTCTGTAATGGCAGGGAAGGCAAGGATGGATTGGTTAGGGCTGGCTTTTTTTATCCACTGTATCTTATTTGGGGGGAAATATGGTAGGACCTCTCTATCTTTTCTCTCTTCATATCCCTGATTTTTCAAATTTTACTTTTTTCATTCACCAGTTCCCCTTCTACCTTTATTAGAATAATGACTGTGCTTCATGAATCTCTAAAGAACCTGTTAAATTTACCCTATTACTATTGAGTACTGTTCTACTCTTCATAGAGGAAATACTGCTCCATATGCTAGATAGTTACTATAGGTCAATAGTCGGTCAAAGTTTGCTTTGTCTTAGTGTTCATACTATAACTATAGATCTCTTTAGCTAAGAGTGATACATTATTGGTCCTTCTGGTTTATCTACACTCAGTTTGTCTTTAACACTGATTGACAACTGATTACTATAGCCAAGGTGACATAGTTGTTACTATTAACTGGTTTTTCTGGGATGTCACTATCTGGTTTGCCTTGTCAATATTGTGGGTGATTCCCAGAGAACCAAGTATTGGGAGAAATACACTGCTAATTCCATCACAAGTAAACAGAAGTGGTTAAATCCTGGGATAGAGGCAGAGGCCAATAATAAACCATATCCTGAGAGTGAAAATGAAAAGTATACATTAACTAGATTGTTCTCTATTGTAGAAGCAGAGTTTTCTGCTATAAGCCAATGCCCAAGCAGAAACATAAACCAGACAAACAAATAGAAACATATGTAGACAAGGCAACAAATGCATCCAAAAATACCCAACTGCTCCAGAGGGCACCAAAGAAGAGGAAGCCTAAAGCCACATGGTCAAATTATTTGAAATAATCTCAAAGGAAACAACAAAATGAATCAATAAGGCATGTGGGAAACCAACATTACAAAAAAATTAATTTGAAAAGAGACAAGCCAACAATGCTGGTGTGTCAGAAACAATGCATGTAACTGACAGGATGAAGAACTAAACAAACAACAGAAAAAGACAATCACCACATTTTTCTTCCTACTTCCCAAAGTACTGTAGTGTTACGTTTTGTTATGCTTATAGTGCTGCATGTAAGAGATGTCCAAATAAAAACAAAGTCAACAAGTTGGAGTTTCCTTTGAACTTTGTTCCAAATCTTGTGATGTATATACTATCCACAATTCCTTGTTTAGCAGCCAGCACATTTAACAACTTAGTTGCAAGATCAGAACTGTCATTAAATGAGGAATGTCTGAGTACAAGGAACATTTAATCCAAAAAGATATTCATCCGGGCGCGGTGGCTTATGCCTGTAATCCCAGCACTCAGGAGGCAGAGACAGGAGGATTGCTGAGTTCAAGGCTTGCCTGGGCTACATAGGGAGCTCAGGGCCAGCCTGAACTACAAAGCGAGACCCTGTCTCAAAAAAAAAAAAAATATTCACTGATTAAAAACCAAGTGTGGAAAACAGTATTACATGTGACAGGAATCTGGGGAAAAAGCAGAAGTTGCTATCCTAATTGCAGATAAAGTGGATTGCAACTCAAGACTGATCAGAATAAAGAAGGTCATTACATATCAGTTAAGGGGACAGTTCAACAGGAAGAACTGGCAATAATAATATGCATGCACCAAATACCAGAGTGTACCTTACTTCATAAAACAAACTAACGTCCGTGAAAAATTGAATGAACACCAGTGCAGTTGTAATGGGGGATCTCAATACCCCACTGTCACAAAGAGACAGACAGATAGGCAAAAAGGGGAAAAAAAAAAAGTATCAGAACTGAACCAGACCTTCAAACAAATGGACTTGATAGTGTCTGTCCAACAACAACAGAGTATACATTCTTCTCAACAGCAGCCCAATGGACTTGCCCCAAAACAGACCACATAGTAGCCTGCAGAGCACGCTTATGTAAATACAAAAGAACTGAAGTTACCCCATGCTTTTTTATCAGACCATAATACAGCGAGACTAGGAATCCATGGCAAAAGACACCACAGAAACTATGCAAACACATGGAAATTAAAGCCCTCTTCTATCATCAGTGGATCTCAGATGAAATTAAAGAAAATATTGAGTCAAACAATAATAGCAGTAAGACATTGGAAATCTATGGGACACAATGGAACAGTCCTAAGGGGTGAGTTTATACTAATGAATTTACACACTAGAAAAAGTGTACTCTCAACCTAATGATGCACCTCAAGGTCCTAGAAAACAAAAACAATCTAAACCCAAAGTTAGGATGAGGAAGGAAATGATAAAGATCAGGGTAGAAATTACTGAACCCGTGAAATACAAAGAATTGAAGAAATCAGTGAACCAGAATTGATTCTTTGAAAGATTGAGTAAAATAGACAAACCCATGGCCAAACTTATTTTTAAAAGGAAATAAAAGACCCAAATCCATGTAAATAGAAAAGGGTGAAATTACAACAGATTCTGCCAGAATCTTGGAAGATTATTGCAATAACTTTGAGAACCTGTATTCTAATAAAGTAGAAAACTCAGAAGAAATGGATATATTATATATTATATAATAATTATATTATATATATTATATAATATATATTATATATTATATTATATATTATATATTATATAATAATTATATTATATAATATATATTATATAGTATATATTATATATATTATATTATTGTATATTATATATTATTTATTATATTATATTATAATAATTATATAATATATAATTAGTATATATTATAATGTATTGTATATAATATAATTATATAATAATATAATATTAGTAAAATTAAAGTAGTAAAAAACAGCTAAGAAAAGCAAAGCCCAGGTGCTGTTGGATTCCACTGCTGATCTCTACAAGAAGTTTAGAAGATGTCTAATGCAAATACTCTGCAAACTTTAATGAAATCAAAAGAGAAACAGTACTCCCAAAGTCATTCTCTGAAGGAAGCATCACCCTGATTCAAAAACCAGAAAAGGACCCAACTAGAAAGAACTACAGACCAATAACTGTAATGAACATAGAAGCAAAAAATCTCCAATAAAATAGAACTGAGAAACATGATGCAGCAAATAGTAAGATCATACACCATCACCAAGTAGACTCTCCAGGGATGGGTGTAAAATCAATAAATGTAATTCAACAAATAAATAGAAGCAAAGACAAAAATTGTAGGATCAAACCGGAGATTTAGCTCAGTTGTCCCGGCACCTGCCTAGCAAGCCCAAGGTCGAGTTTGATCCCTGGTAACTCTACAACAATACCGGCCATGGTGACTCATTCCCACTAGCAATCAGTACTGCATACCACAGTGCAGGGCATGGTACCTCATGCCTGTTACCCCAGCACTCAGGAAGCAGAAGCAGGAGGATTGCTGAATTCAAGGCTGACCTGGGTTACATAGTGAGCTCAGGGAGCTTGAACTACAAAGCAAGACCCTGTCTCAAAAAAAAAAAAAAACCAACTGTACAATCATCTCAGTCAATGCAGAACAATCATCTGACAAAATTCAGCATCCATTCATGATAAAAACTCAAGAAAATAGGAATAGAGTGTTTTTATCTCAATCTGATAAAGGGCATTTATGACAAACCAATGGCTAACATACTTAATAAGGAGCTGAAAACTTCTAAAATCAGGAACAAGACAAGGATGTCTACTATCACCACTTTTGTTCAATATAGCTCTTTAAATCCTAGGCTAGAGCAATTAGACAAGAGGAAGAAAGAAAATGGGAAGCTGGGCATGGTGGCACACCTGTAATCCCAGCACTCAGGAAGATGAGATAGGAAGATTGCTGTGAGTTTAAGAGCAGCCTGGGCTACCTAGTAAGCTTAAAGTCAGCCTGAATTTCATAGTCTGTCCAAAAAAGGTGGGGATATAAAGAGGTTCAATTATTATCATTTGCAGATGATCCTCTACATAGAAGACCCTAACACTACATCAGAAGACTCCTAGGAACTAATACTCAAATTTAGTAGTGTAAGAAGATATACTAAAAAATGAAGTGTTCCTGTATACCAGTGACAGTCACCAAGGGACACGATACTTTTCAAAATAGTATCAAGAATGAAATACTTAGGAATTAACCTATCTAAGGGAGTGAAAGACCTATACCATGAAAACTATAGTACTTTTTAAAAGGGAGATCAAAGAGGATTATCAGAAAATGGAGCACTATCCCGTCTTCCTGGATAGGTAGAACCAATATAATTAAAAGGCCATACTTCCAAAATTGTTATACAGATTCAATGCTAACCTAATCAAAATGCTATGAACATTGAAGGGGCTGGGGATTTAGCTCAAGTGGCACCGCGTCAACCTTGGATGCACAAGGTGCTGGAAATACTGGGCATCTACATGCTGAAGGTTGAATGTAGTCTCATCTCTCTCACCATACACAAAACTAAAATCAAAATGGATCCAAAAGCTCATGCTTAGAAACAATCTGCTACAAGTCCTTACCTATTGGTAAAATCTTGAAGATGTAAGTATAGGCAGACTGTCTGATAAAAACTCCAATTATGTGCACACACACACATGTAAGAATCAACAAATGGGGTCACATTAATTCTTTGTTTTAAAAAAAACTTTTGAACAGCAAAAACAAAGGAAACCACCAACAGACTGAAGAAACAACCTACAGAATGGGGGAAAAAACGTTTTGGTAGCTATTTAGACAAGCACTAACATCTAGAATATATAAAGAATTTTTTAAAAAATTAGAACCCCAGGGCTGGAGATTTAGCTCAGTGGTTCCGGTGCCTGCCTCACAAGCACAAGGTCCTGAGTTCGATCCCGGTAACCACATACAATGTTGGGCGTGGTGACTCATGCCCACCAGCAATCAATGCCACATACCACAGAGCCGGGTGTGATGGCTCACGCCTGTAATCCCAGCACTCGGGAGGTAGAGGCAGGAGGACTGCTAAGTTCCAGACTTGCCTGGGCTACATAGTGAGCTCAGGGCCAGCCTGAACTACAAAGCGAGACCCTGTCTCAAAAAAAAAAAAGTAAAAACATACAACAGTGATACATGTCTACCCAGGTTTATAGCAGTGCATTAACAGCTAAATGTTAGAAATAGCCTATATTTCCATCAACAGTTAAATGGCTAAAAAAAGTGGAGTGTTCAAAAACCATTCATATCAATAGCCTCAATGTGCCAATTAAAAGACAGACTGGCAGAATGGATTAAGAGGCAAGATCCTATGTATGCTGCATACAAAAAACCTAATTCAGAAAGAAGGCCATAGACTGTAAGTAAAAGGATGGAAAACAATTCTCCATGAGACAGGAAACTGCAAAAAAGAACAGGAGTGGCTATCTATTTGTAGACAAAATAGATTTCAAATCAAAATTAATTGAGAAAAGGACATTACATTCTCATACAGGGAATAATCCAAGAGAAAGATGACATTCATAAATATTTATGCACAAAATTCTAATGCACCCAAATATATATAAATAAATATATATTTATGACATTCATAAATATTCTAATGCACCCAAATATATATAAATAAATATATATTTATGACATTCATAAATATTTATGCACAAAATTCTAATGCACCCAAATATATATAAAACAAATATTAATGGATATGAAAATCCAGATAAGCACTAATACAATTGTAATGTGGAACCTCAATACCCTGCTGTCACAAGTAGACAGTTCAACTGGACAAAAAACAATGAAATACTTGAACTAAACCAAACTTTTGAACAAATGGGCTTAATAGTTGTCTACAGAGTATTTCACCCCACAAAGTCAGAATATACATTCTTCTCATCTGCTCAAAGGCCATTCTCCAAAACAGATCACTTCCTAGTTTATAAAGCATGTTTAATTAAATGTAAAGGAATTGAAGTTATCCTGTGTATACTGTCAGACCATAATGCCTTGAATTTTGGACTCAATAGCAAAAGAAATTCCAAGATCCTCACAAACACTTGGAAATTGAACAATACTCTGCTGAACAACCAGTGGGCCACAGAAAAAAATTAAAAAGTAAACAGTTTTTACAATTAAATGATAATCCCAATACAACATACAGGAATTTATGGGACACACTGAAAGCAGTTCAAAGAGGGAAATTCATAGCAGTGAACATCCACACACACACACAAAAAAAATGGAGCAAGCTCAAATAATGCTGAACCTCAAGCTACTAGAAAAAGAGGAACAAGACAAACCCAAAGTGTGTACTACAGAGGAAATTATAAGGATCAGAGCAGGCATTAGTGCAATAGAAACTAAGAAAATATGAAAAAAATTAAGAATTGAAAAGTTCATTCTTCAAAAGGATAAAATTGACAAACCCTTACCTAACCTTATCGAACAAAGGAAGGAAAGGGCTCAAATCCATTCTATTAGGAATGAAAAGGGGGAAATCACTACACATCCAGTACCAGTGCAGAGGATTATTACTTTGAGAACTTGTACTCCAATAGGATGGAAAACGCAGAAGAAATGGATAGGTTTCTAGACACATATGAACTCCCAAAATTGAATAAAGATATAAAAATGTTAACACCCCAATATCAATCTGTGAAATTGAAGATGTAATTTAAAAACCTACTGACAAAGGAAAGTTCTGGTCCTGCTGTCTTTACTGCTGAATTCTACAAAATGTTTAAAGAAGAGTTAATGCCACTACTTCTCAAACTCTTTAATGAAATAAAAAGGGAAGCAATACTCCCAAATTCATTCCTGGAAGCAACCATTACTTTGATTCCAAAAACGGAGAAAGACCCAACCAAAAAAAGAGAACTACAGAGCCAGAGATTTACCTCAGTGGTTCTGCGCCTGCCTAGCAAGCACAAAGTCCCTGGCTCAATCCCTGGTAACCACATACCATAATACTGGGTGTGGTAACTCATGCCCACTAGCAATCAGCACCATATGCCACAGTGCTGGGAGTGGTGGGCTCACACCTGTAATCCAAGCACTCAGGAGGCAGAGGCAGGAGAATTGCCAAGTTTAAGGCTTACCTGAGCTACATAGTGAGCTCAGGGCCAGCCTCAACTACAAAGTGAGACCTTGTCTTAAAAAAAAAAAAAAAAAAAAAAAAAAACCTACAAGCCAGTCTCCCTAAGGAACATAAGTGCAAAAATCCTCAGTAACATGTAACAAACAGAATACAGAGGATCATCAAGAAGATCATACACCCTGACCAAGTTAGATTCATTCCAGGTATGCAAGGATGGTTCAACAAATTTAAATCAATAAACATAATACATTATATTAACAGATTCAAGGACAAAAACCATATGGTCATCTCAGTAGATGCAGAAAAAGCATACAAGAAAATCTAGTGCCCATTCATAATCAAAATCCTCCAGAAAACTGGAATAGATGGACTTTATCTCAAACTAATAAAAGCTATTTATGAAAAACCAATAGCCAGCATCATACTTAATGGTCAAAAACAAACCTTTCATACTGAGATCAAGAACAAGACAAGGATGACTATTGTCACCACTCCTGTTCAATATAGTGCTGGAAACATTAGCCACAGCAATTAGACAAGAGAAAGAAACAAAAGGAATACAGATAGGAAAGGAAGCAATTCTTTGCTGATGACATGATACTCTATATAGAAGATCCTAAAAACTCAACCAAAAAACTGCTAGACTTAATCACCAAATTTAGTAGTGTAGCTGGATATGGGGTCAATGGTCAAATCAGTAGTCTTTGTATACACAAACAGGCTCATAGAGAAATTGGGGAGTCAATTCCTTTCACAATAGGATCTAAAAAAAGGAGGTGAAAGACCTCTACTCAAAAAACTACAGCATTTTGAAAAAGGAGATTGAAGAGGAAATCAGAAAATGGAAAGATATCCTTTATTCCTGGTTAGGAAGAACTAATATCATCCAAATGGCTATATTCCCATAACTTCTATGTAGATTCAATGCTATCCTGATTGAAATGCCAACAGTGTATTTCACAGATCTAGAGAAAATAATCCAAAAATTCATATGGACCCACAAGAGACCAAGAATAGCAAAAGCAATTCCAGGTAACAAGGACATGGCAGGGGGTATCACAATCTCCAACTTCACACTATGCTACAAAGCCACTGTAATAAAAACTGCATGGTACTGACAGAGAAACAGACCTGAAGATCAGTGGAATAGATTAGAAGATACAGAAACAACTCCAGATATATTAACCCACCTCATCTTTGACAAAGGAGCCAAATATGGAGGAAAGCTAGCCTCTTTAATAAATGGTGCTAGAAAAACTAGGTTTCAACCTGCCAACAACTAAAGCTAGACCTATCTCTTTCACCATGCACTAAACTAAAATCAAAGTGGATTAGAGACCTAAATATTAAAACAGAAACACTAAACTTGCTGCAAAACAGGTTAGGTAGAACTCTTGGAGACACTGGCTGAGAGAAAGACTGTATGAACAAAACCTCTGTAGCACAAGAACTAGCAGAAGAAATGCTAGGTATGGTGACTCACCCCTATAATCCTAGCACTTGGGAGGCAGAGGCAGGAGGATTGCTGAGTTCGAGGCTTGCCTGGTCTTACACAATGAGCTCAGGGCCAGCCTAAACTACAAAGTGAGACCCTGTCTCAAAAAAACAAAAACAAAACAAAAAAACTAGCAGAAGAAATCAACTGGGATGTCATCTTATTAAAAAATAAGCATAGCAAGAGAAACCACCAGAGCAACAAGACAATCGACAATATGGAAAAAATCTTTACCAGCTCTTTCTCAAAGGAGTACTATCTAGAGTTTACAAAGAGCTTTAAAAAATCAGCCCCCCCCATTTAAAGACCCAATTCAAAAATGGGCATCTGAAATGAACAGACACTTTTCAGAGGAAGAAGTAAAAGCAGCTAAGAACCATAAGAAGTGTTCAACATCACTAGTCATTCAAGAGATTCGGATGAAAACAACACAGAATCCATCTCTCCAAAGAATGGCTGTTATCTTGAAATTAATCAGCTGGTAAGGCTGTGGGAGAAAGGATCCTTCCTCCACTATTGGAGGGAATGTAGATTGGTGTAACCACCATGGAGATCAGTGTGGAGATTCTTTAAAAAAATGACCCTCGCCGGGCATGGTGGCTCACGTCTGTAATCCCAGCACTCGGGAGGCAGAGACAGGAGGATTGCTGAGTTCGAGGCTTGCCTGGGCTACATAGTGAGCTCAGGGCCAGCCTGAACTGCAAAGCGAGACCCTGTCTCAAAAAAAAAAATGACCCTGCTATGCCTGTTATGTATATAAATGAAAGAAAAGATTCATATCACAGCAACATATGTTTAAAGCAGCTCGAGTTGTGATCACTAAATCTTGGAAACAACCCAAATGCCCATCAACCAGAAATTAAAGAAATTGGATAAAGAAGATGTGGGTTTTGAATAAAACAGAACATTATTGAGCCATAAAGAATAAGTTTGAGTCACTTATACTCAAATGGACATACCTTGAGGACATACTCATAAGTGAAATACAGATTTGTAAATACTGTATCTTTTTTCCAGAATGAGAAACTGAAGGTATAAAGCATTCTAAAATGTAGAATAGATATTGTGAAATAGAAAATATTCAAAGGTAAGTGAGGGGTAGGGGAAAGAAAAACATTTGATGGTAAAAAAGGAAACAAAGCTTATGTATATAGGGAGCAGGGGATTGTAGATAGGCAGGGGAATGGGAAAAATTGAGAAGTCATGTCATGTACTGGTACAAATTCTCAATATCAACTGTGATAATGTGTATATAAAATGTACCAATAAATTTTTAGAAAAAGTACAATGGAATACTCTGCCATATAGAAAGATAAATTTAGGTATTTGTAGGAAATTTGATGCACTTTGAGACCATAATTTTAAATAAATGAGACAAGCAAACTTGAGCATCATATTGTTTCCCATATGATGTTTATAGGGAAAAAGAGGTTATTATATTCTAAGTATGTTTGTGCTGTCAGTTTTCCAGTTTCCCTTCAATATGGTTTGTGTAATTTTGGACAATTTCCACTTCTTTGTATATGTTAAGGTCTTTATTGTTTCTATGCGCACAGTCTATTTTTTTTTAAATTTCCATAATTGGAAAAAATCTATGCAGATAGAGAGGCTCAGTGGTTGCCTAGTTTTAGGGAGAAGGGTTGGAAGATGACAACTAGTAGGTACAGTATCTGTTTGGGGATAGCAAAAAGTGATCTAAACAACTGTGTTGTTCTTAATTTTTTTTTTTTTGGCTGTTCCAGGGGTCAAATTTAGGCCCTTATGCTTATAAGGTAGGTGCAGTGCCCACTGAGTCAAATCCCCAACCCTTTAACTACCTTATGTTTAACAAAGGGGCCAAACATCTTCACTGGAGAAAAGATAGCCTCTAACAAATGGTGCTGGGAGCACTGGCTACCCACATCCTGTAGACTGAACTTAGACATGTATCTCACCATACACTGAACTAAAATCAAAGTGGAACAAAATCTAAATATCAAAACAGTAACATTTAGCCAGGTGTGGTGGTGCACAGTTAAAATGGCAGGACTTGGGAGGCAGAGCCACAAGGATTGCTACAAGTTTGAGGGCAGACTGGGCTCCCTAGTGAGTTCAAAGCAAGACCTAGTCTCCAAAAAACAAAAACAAAAACAAAAAACAGTGCATGATCTTCTAGAAGTTAGAAAAGTTAAAACTCTTGGGAGGTGTAGGCAAAGACTTCATGAACAAAACTCCAGTTGCACAGGTAATATTACAGAGAAATCAACAGATGGGATCATAAAAAATTAAAGTTTCTGCACAGCGAAGAAGAGCAAAGAGACAACTTATAGAATGAGAAAATTTTTTGCCAGATACTCCCCAGACAAGACTAATATATAGAGTATATCAAGAATTTTTTAAAATTTAGATACCTAAGTTTAAAGACTCAATCCAAAAATAA
>PVIC010005653.1:0-20825 GCA_004025085.1 Thryonomys swinderianus | reverse complement strand
CACAAGATTTTAGTTTTACACTGAGGAAGAATAACAAAGCTAGAGATCTCATCTCTTTTACACCCATGAAAGCTAGAACTGTTTTAAGATCATAGGTTGATGATCTGCCTTAATCTCTAGAATAGCTGCTCCGGGGTCCAGGCCCCTCTGGGCCTTCTGTATTAGAAGGAGTACGGGAAAACTGCTGCTTCTACAAGGCCAGCTCTTCAGGGTAGAAAAGTTCCCCCAGAGAGACTGACCTGTGAGAGGCTGGAATTTATGTTTCTCTGGAAAACTGATGCTCTCCATTTCGCAGGGAGTATTCAGGCTACGTGTGCGTGTAGCACAAGACCAGGCAATGGTTTTTGGAGTCTGGGGGTGTAAAGGCCTAGATTTTACATATACATTCCAAGGAGAGGGGAAAGTTCACATTTCCCGTTTTGAAAAATAAAGGGAGAAAATGCATCCTTGCCTCTCCCTGCTTCTCTGGTCCTGTTATCTAAGGCACCCTTTACCCCTGACCAGTGCAGTGCCAGCAAGAGTTGGTCTCACCTTCAAGGGCATCTGCTCTTACTGGCACTGGCATCGACCCCCTCCCCCATCCTGTAATCCTGCTGTTCATTCTATTGGTTTTTCCTTTCTCAGGCCTCACTTAGCATAGAGGACAGAACTCAGTGGCTGGCCTGGATTTACAGCAGCGAGTGGTCATGGCTAGACAGAGGCAGCTCCTGGACACCAGGAGACGTGGCTATGGGTTCCTTTAATACAAAGCTGCCACTTTTCTACTTAATGAAATCGTCTGTGCCGTCGTGGCTCCCTTCAGAAGAAGTCAGTCACCCCCCTCCTAGCCAGCTGCTACCCTCAGCACAGGAGGACAACTGGAAGGAAATGCTTTCTCAAGCGGGTTTCTGGTCTTTAGTAAAACAAACCGCAACACAAGAGAAAAGAGAACACAGTAGGAGAAAAGTTGAAGCGGAGAGACCGTACCAGGGAAACCTATCCTCAAAACTTTTAGAGACTTGGCTGGCATTAATCAATTTCTTCAACTGGTTGACCAAGTCCCGCGTTTTTATGTGAGGTATTTCCAAATCTCCTCCACCACCAGGGAAACGGCAGGCGGCTACCTCATCAAAACACACAGCACACATCTTTGTCTCTTAAGCGGAATCACAGTTAACAAGAACATGCTGTAAGGGGGAAAAGATAACAAAAACTGCCCCCCTCTGGGGGGGGACTAGAGATTTAGGCTCAGTGGTTCCGGTGCCTGCCTCGCAAGCGCAAGGTCCTGAGTTTGATCCTGGAAACCACATAGAATGCTGGGCGTGGTGACTCACGCCCACCAGCCATCAATACCACATACCACAGTGTGTGGTGGCTCACGCCTGTCATCCCAGCACTTGGGAGGCAGAAGCAGGAGGATTGCTGAGTTCGAGGCTTGCCTGGGCTACGTACTGAGCTCAGGGTCAGCCTGAACTACAAAGCAAGACCCTGTCTCAAAAAAAAAAAAAAAAAAAACAATTCTCCCCCCCACCCCGTGGGGTTCTTACCTCTTTTTAATCTTGTATCTTAGTAGGACCTTCAAGACAGTTAATTCTATACAAACCAAGCTCATAGTCTCACGAAGTCGAATAATAAAGTTGCAAACAAAAGGGTGAAGTGGGCAGAGTATTTATTTGACATGAGAAATAGCTCTCATCACGGGGAGGGAATTCTGAAAGCAAGTCCAACATCCTTTCTTTGTCCTGCTCTTATGTGAATAAGTGGAGTGTGGTGAAAAGATCATTTCGAAGAAAATGAGTTCAAAGGAAACCAGGTATTTTGCATGTCTAGCGTTTCTCAAAGTCCAGTCCTGAAGCAGGGAAAACTGTCCACTTAGCATGGTCTAAGAACCCTCTTCCGGGGTGGGGGGGGAGGGCCTCATCTCTTCATTTGTAGCCTACTTTTTCTCTTTCCTTTCACATTTGTACGATAAAGTACGTGAGACATAAGCACACAGCTCACTGAATGTATATGGGTGGGCATCTTTCTGCATCTACCACCGAGCTCAAAATAAAGGACATTTCTATTAGCCCAGAAGGCTACCCTGGGCCCCTCCTCTCCCAACCCCCACCCACCCTCATGGAGGGAACCAAGATTTTAGTGCTTTATCCCCAGCCTGCTCTTGGGTCTTGCACACATGGAAATTGTGCAGTGGTTTTACAGGGCGCATCTATTCAGTTTTGTTCAATTTTCATGCCTATGAAATTTATTCATGCTGTCATTGTCTATAACTAGTTCATTTTTATTCCTGACTTTCATTATATGATAATATATTATCTATTATACTGTCTAATACATATGGTTCATTATACTCTTAGCATGGAGTTTGGGACTACAATAAAGTTGCTACAATTGTTATCTTAGTTTTGTGGGGGTGGTGCTAGGAGTTGAACCCAGGGCCTTGGGCATGCTGGGCAAGCGCTGTCCCTCTGTGCCACGTCCCCAGCCCTCACGTAGCTTTTGGGGTTCATTTCTGGCAGGAACACATACCCTAGGAGTGGAGCTGCTGGGTCCGAGGGTGGCGGGCGTCCGGTCTCCGGAGGCGGCTCCCCAGAATGGCCGACCCTCTCGTGCTCTTCCTAGTTTTTGAACATGTCGCAGAGCAGCTTCTCCATGGGGGTGTTGCCTATGGTCTTGCAAAAAAAGACGTGCTCAATGCGCTCTGAAGTGAGGAATCTCAGAGACGGGAGGAGCAGCAGCAGCTTCCCAAACCTGGACAGGAGAGAAAACGCCACCCGTTTTGCCCCTGGCTCTGAGCCCTGCACAGGGGCAGGGCCACCAGGAAAGGTGGGGGAGGAGGGCGGGGGGGGGTGGGGAGCACGCATCGGATGGTCCGTGGCCTGTGCCGTCTGTACTGCTCACTCTGCGTAAACAGTACACAGGCAGAGGTTTATGTTTATTGTACACATGAATGTACTATTCATTCCAAGTATTTGAAACATGTGACTTGTTTTAAATAAAAGAATAAAAGCATAAATTCCTGCCTGTCACATACTCAGGGTGAGGGTGGCTGTGACTTCTAACGTTAGAACAGAGTATGGGTGGCTGAGATACCCAGAAAAAATTCACTGTAGCTTTGAATCAGAACTATTTGCTAAAGAAAGTGTTCTCGGGATCAGAAAACAAAAGGGTCAAAGATGGGGAGGCGGGTGATCAGACCTTCCCCGGGCAGATGCTGGGGTCAGGGCTGGGGCAGAGCCTGCTGTGTGGGGACTCCAGGAAGATGACAGCCCTCACCCAGCTGCTACCTTGGGGCTCTCTTCCTCTCGTGTTTACCAAGTGGGTGATGCTGAGCAGGCACATGCCCTGATCTGCCACCACCCCCTCTTTTTTCTCCTCCTTTTCAGGTGAGATGAGGTTTTGTTACGTAGTTCAGGGCTGCCTTGAATTTACTTTGCAGCCTTAGCTGGCCTTGAACTCATGATGATTCTCCTGCCTCAGCTTCCTGAGTACTGGGATGACAGGTGCACAGCACCATGTTCAACCAGCTTGTGTCTTTCCAACTGAGGAGTAAAGGGAAGAAGTCACTGTGAGATGAGTTAGAGAATTTTTTTCCTGCGAACTGCAAGTACTGACTCATGTGAGTCTGAAATCTTATCACAGAAGCCTTAAAAAAAATAAAGCTCTGCATGGTGGTATATACCGTAATCCCAGCACTCAGGAAGCTGAGGCAGGAGGACTGCTGTGAAGCCCAGCCTGTAATACACAGTGAGACTCAACCTCAAATTTAAAAAAAAAAAAAATGCTTAAAATAGAGTAACTTGTATAAAGGGCCGGTGTTTCTTGGTGGAACTTTGTCTCCTTATCTATGTATATATTAGGTCGTGATGAAAGCCACAAACCATTTTGGGTTTTACAGTTTGTGCGAAGTGAGATATGCTGACTCAGAGCGTCTGAAACCTCCACCCAGTCTCCGTTCTCCCCACAGCAGTTACAGACTGCTACGGAAGAGACGCCGGAAGTCAGCCAGCCTCCTGGAATCTGGCTCAGGAGCAGTAGGGGCCAGGGCACATGCAGGAGCTGGTCCTGCTGGCTCTGGACACCTGGCGGTCTTAGCCCTTGTCTCCCTGTGCACACACACGGCATGAGTCGTCTTGTGCAAAAGAACACAGACAACCCCACCAGCCTCCACCCCCGCCTCCCTGCACTAGTCTGGAAGGGAAAGGCTGCTTCTCCTTGGGCCCCTCCCTCCGCGGTGGAGAGGTGCCCGGACGCAGCCTCTTCCATCACCTCGCCTGAAAGTGCAGGGACCATGGTTCTAAAGAGATGCCTGCAGCCCCAGGGCTCCAAGCCCACCTACTTCCGGTGTGTGCGGTGCGGTGCGGTGCGGTGCGGTGCGGGGTGGGGGAGCCACGCGGGTGCCGGATCCTGCGCCTGTCGCTCCGAACCCCATTTGATGCCTGTTCCCCTTTGGCTACAGGCCGCAGCTCCCCACGAGTCCACTGGTGCCCAGCGAGCACTGTGCCCTGGAGGACAGCAGCCTCGTCACCGGTACACTCCGGTCCCCTCCAGGAGCCTGATTGTCAGAGATGTGAGACGGGTGCTGCTTGGACGGGACCCTGTCCCATCCGATGGGGGGGGGGGCCGCAGAGACGGGAGCCAGTGGGGGAGGGGCGGCGGGGCCGAAGGTCACCTCACGGGCTGGCTGGGGTGGTGGGCCTTGCTGTGCTGGCTCAGCATCATCTGGGACTGGTCCTGCAGGGCCTCCACGTGCTCGGGATCCTTCAGGCCTGGGGTCTCTGGGGAGAGGCAGTGCCCGTGAGTTCCCCTCCCGGGGCCCAGTTCACCCTGTCCCTCATGGTCACCAGGGAAGGGGCCTGCACACACCTGGCTGTGGGGGCACGGGTGAGCGAAAGGAAGCCGCCCTGTTCCCATGCCTCAACCTCCCTCCTCCATGAGGCTCAGGCCAAGACTACCTGGCTTGAAGAGGACCAGGGCCTTCATGCAGGCGAACTCTGTGGGGTCCACCGCCAGTGCCCGGAAGCGGGCCACAGTCTCCTGCAGGAAGCGCCGCTCCGTGCTGGCTAGTGCCAGGCGGCTCTGAGAGCTGCCAGCCCCTGAGGTCTCAGCAGAGGCCAGCAGCGGACAGCTGTCCAGAGGCAGAGACCACTGGATGGCCCCGAGGAGGAAAAGCTCGCCCCATGCCTCTTCCAGCAGGATCACCTGTGTTCAGGGGTGGTGAAGTATGTCTGACACACTGCCCTCGGCTCAGCCTGGGCCAGGCAGGTATCCCAGGGCCTGGGGTGCACTGGCACTGGGCACTAGGTTCCAGGAGCTGGCACACTGGGCACTCTCCAGTCCTGTGACCTAGACATCTATGGGTTTCACACCAAGTGGCAGTTGGGACACAGACCCTGGAGCCCAGGATGTAGGACAGGGCCCAGAGTGCCCAAACCGAGTGTGCTTTAGACTGTTTTGGTGACACTAGGGCCGGATCCAGGGCTTTCACAGTCAGCTACATCCTTGCCTCATGCCCCGTATTTCATACGGAGTCTAAATTGCTAAGTCACCAGGCTGTGCTCAAACTTGGGATTCTCCTGCCTCAGCCTCCCAGAGTACTGGAATTACAATCATGCTCCACCTCACCCAGCTGCCCCGACTCCTCTCCAGCCTCCCTGCCTCTGGCTTTCTTCCTGGCCTGGCACGAGAGCTGCTGCTGCCCTTCAGAAGCCCAGACACAGATGGGCAGAGGTTAGCATCAGGCTATGAATGGCCCTTGCACTCCCAAGGGACCCAAGTCGGGATGTCGAGAACCCTCCATCCTGGAGAGACCGTCTCGGGGCTCGGGGCTCTGTCCGTGAGGGGGACCCAGGGAGCCCAAGTCCGGCACCTGTGTGTCGCTGGTCACCATGGTCCCTGCTCCACAGGTGTGTGACCGGAGTCTGGCCTGCACTGGGTACACCCCGTCCCTGGCACGGTGGTATCTGTGCTGCCAGTGCTGCTCTGGGGACCACGGACGCCCGCCCGGCCCAGCCCCGGGAGCCCACAGCCGGCACACCTGGTCCCGGAAGGGCAGGTTGGACAGCACGGGCAGGTTCTTGGCCCACTTGACCGCCATGAAGAGCAGACGGGCCGACGTCTCCTGGATGCTGTCCAGGCCACAGGGGGACACTGGGAACTCAGGGTCATTGCCGGTGACATCGATGTTCTCCTCAGCTGAGGATGGAGGGACGTGAGGGGCTTGCCTGCCGGAAGCAGGAGGGCCGGACGAGCCCCAGCCACTCACCATCCTCCGGCTCCAACTTGGCGCAAGTCTCGGCTGTGATGAGGCTGTCCAGGAATTGGTGGCCCAGGGATCTGGCCACGGGTGTGGGGCCCCGGGCCATGGGCCCCATCAGGTTCGGGGTGCTCGCCCGGAGCTTGGGCTGAGGCTCGCTGCTGGACTCGGCGCCGTCCAGCCGGACCTGGGCTGTGCTCCGGGGCTGGCGCTCATTCTGCACAGCTGGGGACATGGGCAGGTCAGGATGCCAAGTGGCCACGCCGCTGTCCCGGCCAGCCCCGTGCCGATGCCCACTCACCGTCCTGGTTCATGCCAGCCTGCAAGCACTTCTTCAGCCGGCAGGCCTGGCACTGGTTGCGATGGGCTTTGTCCACAGGGCACATCCCCATCCCCACCTGGCACCTGCAGACAGGGAGCGTGGGCTCAGTGTCCGGCCGGGGCGCCCATGTCCGGGGCCAGGAGCGGGCAGGTGGCCTCACCTGTAGATGAGCCCGCGCCGCACGCTGCGCTTGAAGAAGCCACTGCAGCCGTTGCAGGCGTAGATGCCGTAGTGCTTCCCGCTGCTGCTGTCCCCGCACACGCGGCACTGGAGCGGGGGCCCCGGGGCTGCAGCGGGCACAGCAGGAGGGGTGGCCACACAGACCCCGGCCCGGGCTCCTCCCCCTTGTTTTCCTTTCAGATAGACTGACTTGAACTCACTATGGGTCACAGGCCGGCGTCACACTTGTGACCTTCCTGCCTCGGCCTCCCCAAACTGAGATTACAGGGCTGCGTCACCACACCTGGCTTCTGTCCCACACGGAGACACAGCCCCCAGCTCCCTACTGGGGACCCAGCACCAGCTTCTGCCCCCCCCCCCCAGCTCCCTGGCTCCTTCCTCCCCTGTGGGCAGCATCGGGCTCCCGCAGTCATTCCCAGCAGCCCCTGCGGGCTCTTCACAGCGGGCCCTGGAGGGTGTTTCTCTGTCCTCCTTCCCTGCACACCACAGCCTGAGAATTTGAGGTCCTTTACTTTCCCCCAAACTCCCAGGGCTCCGGTCCTCTGGCCCCCGCACTGCTCCCTCAGGGTCCAGCCTCATCTCCAGGCACAGCCGTACCTGCTGGTTCCTCCCCCAGGCCCCACCGGCCTGGAGACTCCTTCCTGGAGACAGTCACAGCGGCTGGCACAGCGGCAGCCACATTGGAGCTCATTGGCACCGTGGGCCAGGCCCTGGAGGTCCCAGGGTGCCTCTGTTTCAGTCCCCCGTCTCTTTGTGCTCCTGCCTCCGCTTCTCCCTCTCCTTAGCCCTAGCAGTCTCCTTCTGTCTTTCTCTTCCCTGCCGTCTGGACTCAGGAGTGTCCCCCACTTCCTGAGGGCCCAGCAATGGCTCAGGCTAGAGGAGATTTCTCCCAGGGCGGTGCTGGGCGGAGTTTATGATCCTCTTAATCTTTACTGTCTCCTCGGGGATCAGCAGGCTGCACCTGCAGCGTCACCCAGGTGCCTCGGGAGCTGGCAGTCCTCCGCCCTCTGCCGCCACTCAGTGCAGAGTCCCGAAGGGAGGCGCGTGGCTCCACTCCCCGAGACTGGACCTGACAACCCGGCCCGGGCTGAGGTGGGGCTCATACTGTCCTGGACACCCTACGCTCCAGCCCTCCCTGTGCTTCTCTCCCCGAGACCTTAGTGTTTGCGCTACGGGCATCGAGCCCAGGGCCTCAGCCCTGAGCCACAACCTCATTGCTCAGGCTCAGCTCGAACCTCTGATGCTCCTGCCTCAGCCTCCCAGACCAAACTAGATAGCGGACGGCTTGGGAACCTTCACGACTCAAGGCGCTCCTCTCCCTGGGAGACCAGCAATCCCTGATGCCCATGGCCGGGGTCCAACACGAGGCCCACGGCCAGCTGGTGTCACCCGGCCAGGGTGGGGGCAGAGGGGCTGGCGGGCGATTTCTCAGCCACCCGGAGGCTGGGTCTGCAGGCCAGGGTGGCAGTGGGGACACGGCCCGGGGCCGACGCCGGTCTCAGGGGCCTCCCGGCCTCCTTGCCGCCTGTCTGCACCAGGCCATCGTCCTTGGGATGCCTCTGAAGGAAGGAGAGGGAAGGGGGCTCTGCCTCCGGGGCCTCGGCGAGGAGAGAGGACAGGGCAGGGCCAGTCCTAGGCCCCCCACGGGGTCACAGGCCGGGAGTCCCCGAGCAAGGGGTGACAGTGCACCTTCCTGCAGGTGCGAGTCAGGCAACTCACAGCATGTACTTCCCCGTGAGGCGGAGAAACCGAGGAAGGGGACCAGGAAACCGTAACTACAACACTGCCCTTTCGAGAAGGGCACAGCTTCCAGGCCCAGGCCAAGTTCCCGAGGCGATCATATCCTCCCCCCTCCCAACCATCAGACCTAGAGCCCCCGACTAGGAGCCCATGAACTGGCTTCACTGGGACACAGCCAGCAAGAGCCTAATCCCACGTTCGAAGGGCAGGTGGCTGAGCCCAAAGAATGTCCCAATGACCAAGTAGAAATGCCCATTGCTGGACTAACGCCCCGTGGGCACCTTTCCCCAGGGCTTGTATTCCCTCGAGAGAGCTACAGATGTCTCCACCTCTAAACTGCCAAGCTGCTCTGCCTTCCACGGACCCCAGGGCCCCGTCCATCTGGGCCCTGCTTCCACAGGGGCCTGGCGGAGGCTTCTGGAAGGACCCCGGCGTGCGGTCCGGGAAGGGGGTTAACGCCCACTGTGACAGGGCAGCACTATTGCGGATTTGGGAAGTCAGCCCCAGGCTTTGCAGGTAATCGGCTTTCGGGGGCCTCACGAGATGGAGGCCACGCGGCGGAGGCTGTCCTAACCTGTTCCTCTGTGCTCCTGCCGGAAGCCCCTCCACAGAGCACAGGGCCTCTGAAGAGCCTCCCCAAGGCTGAGCGCGGCTGCTCCCCACCCACAGACCACCCTGCCTTCCTCCGTAGGCTCCAATGCCGGCGCTCCCAACCATCCCACCCAACTCACCTGCACAGCAAGGCCCGGGGCCCAGGCCCAGGAACCCAGAAACTGTGTGCGGGACAGTGGCTGGGCCCCAGCCGAGCACCTGAGTCTTTGCCATGTCCGTTCAGAGGCAGAGAAATGCTCAGGACACGGGTGGTGACGGGGAGCCACACAGAGGCCAGGGTCACCGAGGGCCCCACCAGCCGGGGGCCTCCCGGGAAAGTGCGTGCCACGGAGACTCAGCCCAGCGCTTGCTTCTCCTGCAGGCCTCGCGCTGACCCCAAGGAGGACCCGAGGAAACCGAGCCCCGCAACTGCAGGCCCCACGTGCCCCTAGTGGGGTGGAGATCGTGGACGCAGAGGAAGACAGCAAACTCGTGTCTGAGCCCAAACCAGGGGTGGGAGGAAGAAGCAGAGAGCTCAGTCCGCAGGGAAAGAGAGAGATAAAGATAGTCTGGGACCTGGGCGCCAGCTAGGTGAGCGTGGGGCGCTGAGCCCGAGCGCTTTATCTCTTCCACCTGCGCTGGCCCGGGGCGCCCAGGGCGGATCGTGTGGCGGGGCGGGAAGGAGGAACAGTGTGAGTCCCAGCGGCCAGGGCCGCAGTGTCTCCGCAGGCAGCAGCAGGCCCTCGGGGCTGGGGAGCGAGGACCGGCTCTGGGAGGGGCTCGGGAGGACCCTGGGGGTCTCTGCGGCCAGCAGCACGACTGACTGACCCACCGCGGGGTCACAGGCGCAGCTGTGAGACCAGGCGTTGGGGGGGCCCCCACACACCTGATCCTCCGTGTCTTTGATGGAAGCTCTCAGCCAAGCCCGTGGCGGGGTGTAGATTAGTGGCATAGGATGGCTTTTATGGGGGGTGGACGGAGAGAAGCCACAGAGAGAAATACGACGGCTTCAAGCACGAAGAGGGGGCGGTGGCCCGGGCGTTGCGTGAGCGTCATCAGCTGAGCCTTGCGGGTCGTCCTCTTCCCTCTCACGGGGCACAGAGAGAGGAAAAGCCACCCCAACCCCTGAGCTGGGGTTTACATTGTTTGGAGACCTTGAGGATTTTCTTTTAATCCATTTATGCCAAAGTTTGCCTTTTTTTTTTTTTTTTTTGCATGAAATCCTATATGTTACCTAGAAAAATTCAAGGAGCAAGAACTTGAAGCGAACCGCCCGGTTGCCTTCAGCTCCGATGGGCCGCTCCGAGAAGGGCGCAGCAGGCAGAGGGGATGAAGCCGCGAGTGCGTGTCCGTGCGTGTAAAGCTCGCCTCCCCCCGGGGGGAAGTTCGCGGACAGGACCCAGCCCCTGGCTCTCCCTCCGCCCCATCCGCCCACCCGCCTCTGTCCCGGCACCTTTTCACCATTTTCTGTTGTCAGTGTTAGCATTTTAGTCCCTATTTACCACATATGATGTTTACCTTCACTGTGGGTATCTGGTACATATACGTGACTCATTTTAAGTTTTTACTCCCCCTTCTCTCCCTGTCTCCCACTGGCAAAGATCTATCTCCCTGTTTCCTTCTATCAAACTTTATTTTGCTTTGTCTTACTCAGACCAAAGATACCACACAACATTTAAGGGTGTGTCTGATTTACTTCGTGTCTCGTGTTTCCCAGGTGCCTCCATTTTCTGACACGTGTTTTGAATTTGTCCTCCTTATCGCTGAGTGGCTGCCTCCAGCCTGCTGATGATAAAGTTTGCACTTGACGTGCGCAAGAGGGGGGCGCCAGACCCCGGGAGACGGTGACTCAGGCCGGCGGACACTGAGTTCTCCGTAAGGCACCAGGATGGTCGGTCCTGGACACCTGCTTGGGACTCACTGCCCTTGGCCTCTAACTGGGGTTCATCCGGGGGCCAAGTTTTGTTTTCAGTGCAGAAGGAGGATCCCTCTCAAACCCAGGCTGCCTTGAACTCGAAGGATGCTCCTGCCTCAGCCTCTCCAGTGTTGGGATCACAGGTGGCCCGGCTGTTTTCACTTTATCGTGTCAGCTCCTCTCGGCTTTGGGGGGTAGCCCAGATCTTTAATCTGTCCCAGGTGCTGAGCCCTGCGCTGGAGGAAAGGACGACAAAGGCTCAGCAAAGCCTGGAGCCGGGGGAGGGGCTCGTCCCCCAGTCTGTGACGGCCAGCTGCTGGGGCAGACGCCAAAGGATTACTCAGCTCAAAGCCTTGGATCTGCTGACAAAGCCACCAGAGGCCACCTTATCACTAATACAATTATTCCTCCAGGGGCCAGGTCAGCGCTTCCCGTGATTCCCGCGAGCCCTCAGCTCCTCCTTAGGGTCTCGGTCACCAGGAGGCCCCAGGCTTGAGCACGGCCTGAGTCCGGCCAGAGGGAGGAGGGTGGCCTGGCCGCCCTCAGGCTGGTGTCAGTCCACAGCTGCCGGCGCTGGGTTCAGGGCAAGGCTCCACCGCTCGGGTCCCGGGGTCCTGTCTGCTTCAGGGGTTTCTTGGAAACGCTGCCACCCCAGGGGTGAAGCAGGGCACCCAAGACTCCGCCTCCAGAACCTGCCCCTGCATGTTGGCTGGAGGCTTGAGTCTGCAGCTGCTCCTGCATGTGGCCGACTCAGTTCAACGCCCAGCGCTGGGCAGCCGGCTGAAGGCACCTGAGCCCGCCGGAGGAGGCCCTGTTGCCCAGCACCGCTCCCCTGGGCTGGGGTAGCTCCCGCCTTTGCTCTTCAGAGCCGCTCACAAAGCAGCGCAGGGGCTGGGTTTCCCATGTCCCGGGGGCATTTCTGGCCACAGGTCCCTGGATGTCTTTCCTCCCAGAGGAGTCAGTGGCCGCTTCCTCCAGAGCAGAGGGGAAGGCTCAGAACCCCGAAAGGCAGACGCCAGGCAGCAGCCCATGTCCTCACAAAGCCTGTGTGTTCTGTCTCAAGCTAACCTTGGGGAGTAATCAGATCTCTGCGCAGCTTCCTGGCCCTTGGCGAGTGGCCAGTGACGTCCCCGCGAAGCATGTGGAAGGCCTGGGCAGACCTGGAAGGGCCCAGCCTGTACTCAGATGGGAGCAGCGAGGCGGCGTGTCCTTAGCCAGGCCCGGGGCCCCAGGCCTATAACCCATATACTAAGAAGGCTGAGGCAGGAGGACATCACCCTGCCCGTGTCTACTGTGGTTTGCTTCTGAGGTCCCAGACAACGTTGTAACAGCTGCAAGGTCACAGGATCAGGCGTGACCTGGGGAATATTCTCCCGTGTGACTGCGAGTTCACACAGCTGTGTTCTCCGACACGCTTTCTCAGCGACACTGATTGATTTGGCAGAAACAGGCAGTTTCCTTCCTCGGAGAACACGCCTGAGCTCACGCAGTTCTAAGACACAGAACGGGATGGGGAGTGGCCTCCCCGGTCCCTGAACTCAGCCCAGTCCTTCCCGCCACACGGCCTTCACATTGCTGCTCCCGCCTGCCTCTTCCTCCGCCTCCGTTTCTTTATACTGGGGACCAAATCCAAGGCCTTGCCCTGAGCCACAACCCCAGACCTTCTTATTTTGAGATTTGGCCTCACGAAGTTGCCTAGGCTGGCCCTGAACGTGTGACCCTCCTGCCTCAGCCTCCCAGAGGGTTTGCTGTCCCTTCGACCGTGTGCCCTTTCACAGAGCTTCCTACAGAAGCTTGGCATCATGATATGCAAGCTGCTGCTGTCAGTCACGAGGCACTGGCACAGCTATGTACGGCTTTTACACGCACGATGGCGTTTCCAGGAAGGCTTGAACTGCCATTGAAAGCGGTTTTATATAGAGGCAAAATCACAAGATGCAACAACAAAGAACAAAATACTGTAAACATTAAACAAAAACCAGAAATAGTTTTCAATCAGGGGCATCCTGACTGATACTAAGTTGCATGTATTTTGATATGAAACATTCAAATAAACAGTCACATACAACATATATGAAATGCAATATAGGATGGCTTGGCCTCGGGAACAAGAGGCCAGCCTGGGCAAAGCAGGGAGAGCCTGTCTCAGGAAGAAAAACAAATCTCGGATGTGGCCGAACTGACACCTTCACTGAGGGCTTCCCTGCCCTATTTTTGGTTTGCTTTCCTCAGACAGGGTCTCGCATGGGACTCACTAGGTAGCCCAGGCTGGCCACCCACTCCTGCCTCAGCCTCCTGAGTGCGGAGCCGACAAGCATGCACCTTCCAGTGAAGCTCATCTTGCTTATTAGCTCTCATTTTGTGACAAACTTCCCATAAACGTCATTTAACATATGTGCATGCATGTATACCAGCTGAGCACATGAAACGCGAGACCAGAACATGTCCCTGACCTCGGAACACCCTGTGGTTGTACTCTTGGGTCCAGGCCCTTCCTGTCCCCCACACTCACCTGGCAGCTAACCTGGGGGTGAGGCAGAGAGTGCTGGCTCTCTGTGAGGACACCGATGCCGAGCGGGCTGGAGCAGGGCGCTCCCTTTCCCTCCTCGTCTAACTCCAGTCCTGGTGGCTTGGGCTGTCCCTTTCCTCCTGCCACTTTTTTTTTTTTTTTGAGACAGGGTCTCGCTTTGTAGTTCAGACTGGCTCTGAGTTCACTTGAACTCAGCAATCTTCCTGCCTCTGCCTCCCGAGTGTTGGGGTTACAGGCGTGCACCACCACGCCCAGCATTGTATGTGGTTACCGGGATTGAACTCAGGACCTTGTGCTTGCAAGGCAGGCACCGGAACCATGAGCTAAATCTCCAGCCCCCTCCTCCCACGTTTTGACACCATGTAATGTATCCCCTGGCCCCGGTGTCCTTGTCCTCACATCCGAGTCATCATTGTCAGTGTCTGCCAGGGCCCTCCACCATGTACACGGGCTCTGGGAACAGAAAGCCCGGCTCTGACAGAGAGGGAGCCTGACTGTTGCTCGCGTGACTCAGTGAGCGTGAGGTCGTCCTGCTCTCCTGGTGCCCAGGGTGGGAGCGGTGCCCAGACCCAGGCCAGGCCTCTCGCTGGTCAGCCTCTTGTCATCGGCCTTCGTTAAGATCAGTGTAGGGGTTACCGGTGTGCTCCGCCGGCGGGCGTTCTTTTTACCAAAGAAATGTCCGCTTGGTTCCCTAGCTGGCCGAGCCATACCGAGTCCCTAAAGCCCACACGTGACAGGGATGACCCAGCGAGCCTTGAGACGGCTGGATCTTTTCGGAGGGGGCAGGTGGAAAGAATGCAGACAGACCATGAATAAAGTCCGAGAAAACACAGATGCATTAACAAATCTTTTAACCAGTTTATTGTATTTTTACAATAAAAATAAATTAGTCGTACACAAAAATAGTTGTCATTTGTACTGAAGACAGGTCATATTTACTCACACTATCCACCACCTGCTCTGCGCCCGAGTCACGCCGCGCCAGGGCCTGGGGTGGACAGGTCTCCTGGGGGCTCCGCGCCTCTCGCCCTGGCTGCACAGCCACAGCCCCACCTTGTCGCCCCAGGCCCATCCGAGCCCCAGGCCTCCGAGCCTCTCTCGCCCACCCAGTGTGCAGCCCAACAGCAGGTGACACGAGGAGGGACGAGAAGGAGGCGGGACAGGCCGCGCCGCTGAACGTGTGGGGTCGAGGGGAGGGCAGATTACGTGAGAAAATACGGTGTTACAGATGGAAAGACAGCGATCGCGTGCAGGAAGGACACTGGGGTGAAAAACCCCAGACCGTCAGAAAGCAGGGTAATTTATGTTCCATCTTAGACCCCGAGGAGATCGACCCATCCGCGTACTAAGCGACGGTAGAAATGAACTTGGGATAAGGCAGTGTAGGAGGAAGCTGGTTAGTATAGTCAAATGATTTTATACAAGTGTGGCTGCTATATGCAAATAAATACCTATCGGTCCCTTTAAAATTAACATACTCTAAATAATAGAACTATTTTGGTGTAGTGACTTGCTCTGCAGATAGAGTTCAGAATACATATTTCCTATAAACATCTTGTATTTACAAAGAACAACATAATAAGTTATCACAAAGTATATCCTTCTGTCAAACTGAACGGGGGAGCTGGGGGACAAGGCAGGTGGGGGTTTGTTTAGGTAACAGAAGGGGTTTCCTCACGCTGAGCAGGGGCTCACAGTCTGGAAAACGCTGAGAAGGTTGGCCGGAAGCTGCCACTGTCTAGTGGTCACAGTCCCACAGCACAAAGGGAAATCTGGGCAGAACCGGGGGTTGGGGGTGGTTCAGGGCCGAGAGAATCACTTTGTGCCCGCAGAGGTAGAGGAAAGCAATGTGCCGGGAGAGACGGGCAGGAGCTGAGGGCTCCTGGCGCAGGGACGGCTGCCTGCCTGGCCACATCCCGTCTGTGGCCTCTGCGATATAGGAGCAGATCGGGCGCCTCGGCCAAGGTGCCGGTAGTTCTCTGAGAGAAAAGGCCACACTCAGTTTAGCACATGGAGGCACCGATGGGTCTGAAGGGGCTGACAAGAAAAAAGTTAGGAATGGGACAGGATGTGGGCTGCGCACCGAGGGCTCAAGTTAAAGCCATTCTACTAACGAAATCACCAAAGCCCAGATTCGGAACTGACCCTGAATGTCAAGATCCTCAGCCAAATGTCTGGGACCTTCTTCCGCCTCACGGCCCCCTGGTCTCGGGGACTCTTCCTCCCATAAGCCCTCTGACTGACACTGAAGCTTGGTTCTTCTGCAAGAGCAGGCGTGCGGCTCCCTGCAGCGTCACCCTCAGCTCTCGTGGTGCCCGAGTCCTTCGGCAGGCCCCACCCCGCACGAGGCCCTTTCCTCCCTGGCCATCCTCACCCGGACGTTCCACACAGTCACCTAACGTGGGGCTCCACGGTCCGAGATGAAACATGGCGCCCGTGTGTTCTCCTCATGCCACCTAAACATCTTGTGAGTTTTCCGTCCCGCCTTCTCGAGCTTTGCCACTGAAGCCCATCTCCTAATGCTTTGCTTGTATATAGTCTTTTAAAAATCCAAAGGTACATCTTTCTATCGTTTCCTGGGGAGTTTGACTCCAGCTTCTCAAGCTCTTTAGATCCAGCAGCTGTTACCTAGGCCATTAGCTCTCCAATTTCTTGTCACCCAGAGTTTCTTTTCTACTAAAACATCTTTCTCCCCATCTAAATCATGTTAAAAATGGCAAAGAGCTGATGTTGGTCCCCACCTACTGGAGATGACTGATCTAGATGATTCAACCTGGCTTAACGTTGGGTCGCTGAACACTTCCATTTATGTCTTCTTCCTCTTTTGAAAATTGCTACCCTAACTCTTTCAGAGTGATATTAAAGAAGTGAAGACACTGGCTTAGTAGAAAAACATCTACATTTCTCTTGGCGCCAGATGGCCTGCTTAAGAAAAATGTCAAACTAACGTCTTCCATTTTTTGTCCTTTCATAAAAGCTGCTGTTTATAGAGCGAATGTAAACACTGGGGATGAGTGAATGATACATAGTCAAGGAAATAAAGAAAAACACCCCAAAGAGCCCTGGCCCAGAGCAGGAAGGCAGAAGGACAGACGGGGTCGGGTCTGAGAGCTCCTGTCCTGGGAAGGCTTCCAGCAGCTGGGAGATCTCCAACCCCCACCGAAGGGAACTGGCGCCCTCTAGCGGCAGGCTGGCGAAGTGCTTCCTAGCCTCCTGTTTTTCTTGTCCCTTTTCCAAGGGGGGACCTATAGATGGCCCCCGCGGGATGGAGGCCAGGAGGTGGCCCCCGCCTAGGCCCAGAGAGTTTTGCCGAGCTCTGTGAGGGGACACACAGAACAGCTTGAATTTATCTAATTTTAAAATTCGGAGCAGGGAACAAGGCAGCGTGCGGGGACGAGGGCAGCAGTGTTAAAATGTAAATTTCCATTCCGCAGTCTGGCCGAGGAAGGCAAAGAAGGGCTCGGGAAGGGCACGGCGGACGGTGAGAGGAGAGGGGTGAAAGGGGCGCTGGGGAGGGCGGCAGCGCTGTCTGGAGGGACAGCGTCCCGAGGCGGGCCTTTCTCGGACTCGTCCCCGGGGCTCCGGAAACACCTCAGTGCCCTGGGAAGCGGCACGCTGGAGGGAGGGCGGTTTGGGGCCGAAATGAGAGTCAGCCTAGGAGTATGGGTCCGCTCTCCAGGACGGCAAGTCGGGGGACCCTCTCTTTTAGCCACCTGCTCCCAAAGGCGCGGGGGCCCCAGGAACAGTTTGTTTGCTGGGAAGAGAATGACCCCCGACGGAGCCCACTTCTCCCTGTGAAGGCACAGGCCGACCCAACCCCAGCTCGGCAGGACGGCCGAGTCCCGGGAGGGTCCCTGTCCTCTCTGTCAGGTGACACGTGTGGCTGTAGGACGCTGTTAGACACCGAAGAGACAAAGCCTTTACCGGCCCAGGCTCGCCGTCCCTGAGCTGGAAGGCAGGGTGATTCCCCCCCCACAAGCCCGCAGTCTCTCTGGGGACGGCGCTCCCTCACTGGCGGTGGCCTGCGCGCTCTTGGGTGGCTTTGATTGCTGGGACTTTCCCTCCTCTCACGCTAAGCCAGCCTCCCCTCTGCAGCCACGGGGCCTGGTGGCTGCTGTGGGTGGAGAGCCTGCACAGACCGCTTGCACGGCGCGCCCTGAAGGAAAGCACGAAGAAGGTCGGGCCAGAGCCAGGAGCAGGCGCGGGAGGAGAGCGGGCGTCCTGGCAGCACAGCACCGCACAGCAGCAGACCTGCAGTCACGCGAGCAGCGGGTCGGGAGGGACAGCCTTCCGGAGGTTGAGCTGGGCTCCCAGGCACCGGGCTGGGCTGGCCGAGCTGCTGCAGGCGGCAGGCGGGTGCAAAGCAAGGGAGGGAGCCTGACAGGGCCAGAGCTGCCGGTCTGCAGGAACTTGGCGGTTTCCGGGGTACACAGTGACAGGCACCAGAGGCTTGCTTGACCAGGGGATGTGCCCAGGACGGAGAACAGGAGACATTTACAAGCCCACAGCTGTTTAGCCTGATTTTCTCCATGGATGAAAGAAAAAAAAAAGCCAAATTGTCTTCTAATTGGCTCGCTTCCCAGTATGGTTGGCCTCACCCACACTTCAGGCAAGGCCTCTGCAGCCCCCAGCTGGGTGAAGGCGAGTTGGGAGCAGGAAAGGGGTTCAGGCCCCGCCTCACAGGTTGGGTGTACTCGTGGAGCTGTTGGAGGACAACGCTAGGGGGCGGTAGTGTTGAGTCATGCGGGGGAGGGGAAGGGCTGGAGGGTGCAGAGAAAATCCATAGAACACCCAGAAAGACCAAAGTGAGGCTCTTTCCAATACGACCTGGAGCTTTTGCCGGGGGCCCGCAGGCCATGGACGGCGTGGAGCCTGGGGGAGAAGGCTGAGGACGGAGAGAGCCACAAAAGGAGGACCCCAGCCAGAGAACGCGTCACCTGGGGCGGAACCGGGCTGTCCTGCCCCCGGGACAGTTCTGCTGCTGGCGGATGTAGGAAGTCGGACCCCTGTGGGGAGGGCAGAGAAGTGGGCGTGGCACAGGGAGCCTGACCTTGGCGCCGCGTTGGGGAAGAGGCTGAATCCTGCGCCATATTTTCTTGGCGGGAAACTTCTCAGCCTCCTTCAGGCCTCAGGCCCCTGCAGGCCCCAGGTGGTGAGTGGGACAGGGGAAGTCTGTGGACAGGTGACCCAGTGGGCACTCAGCTCTGTCACGACGGTAGGCACTGAGGGGCTAGGAGCCAGAAAAACACCGGTTGAGGCACACGAAGGCGCTCTGCGGATGATATGACAAAGGTGTCCTGAGGCCGGAAGCCTGGCCGATGGCTTTGGGAGCGAGTACAGGCACAGCGGCTGAGGCTGCCGACGGCAGGGTGTCGGCGCGGTGCAGGAGTCCGGACGGGGCGCTGCTCCTCTGACCTCCACGGGGCGCCCACTTTGGAAAGGCCAGGAACACAGGGGTGAGGCAGTGCCCCGCAGGGACGTCTGCTGATTTGGGCAGCACCAGAGCTGAGAGGGCACCAGTCACAGGTGCTGGGGTGCCCAGGGCTCAGGAGTCCATGGCAATTCTTAAGGACCTGGTGGTGACTTTCGAACTCCCTGACCTCTAGCTCCTGACACCGGAGGCACATGTGGCTGGAGGTGACAGCAGCTGGCAGTGCCCTGGGCCAGGGGTGGGCTGGCGGGGCAGGGGACTGGACAGGGTGCGGGTTATCTGCTCCCCAGGAAGCCAGCGTGCCTGGCGGCCCCCCGGGCACAGGAGGCGCAGCAGGCTGTCTTGTAGTAGTTGTAGACACAGAGACGCGCCTGCACCACCACGTTGCAGTTGTAGTACTTGTCCTGGCAACTTTCATCTGTGGGAAGACAGCAAGGGAGACTCCTTGAGCCTGAAACAGGCCTGAAGCAGCAGGACAGCAAGGGCGGCAGGCACGGCTTTTCATCCTGGCCCTGCTGTTTACCTCCTGGTGAGGCGTATGTGCCAACCGCATACACTGTTTTCTCATTCATTCATTCATTGGGCTTTTGAAACAGGGTCTCAGTATGTAGTCCAGGCTGGCCTTGAATTCACTAGGTAGCTCAGGCTGGCTTCAAACTCATGGTGCTCCTCCTTCCTGTGTGCTGGGATTACAAGTGTGCATCAACGCACTCTGCTAGTTCTTGCTTTTCAGGGTTTTGTTTTGTTTTGTGAGACAAGGTCTCACTTTGTAATTCAGGCTGGGCCTGACCTTTCACTATGTGGTCCAGGGTAGCCTTGAGCTCACAGCAATCATCCTGCCTCTGCCTCCTGAGTGCTGAGGTTACAAGCTTGAGCCAACATGTCCGGCTCTTGCTTTTCTATATAAAGACCCAGTTTGTCAGACTTTTCTATAGAAAGCCTTGTCCTGATTTTGATGAACACTTGCTTGATCTGACAGATTAGCTTGACTTCTAAACTGGCTGCTTTCTCATATTATTCATAAATGCACTTAGATGCTGTAACATTCTCCCATCTTTTTTAGGACATTGGTGTATCCTGTCCTAGGTGCTACAGCATAGTCAGTCATTTCCTCCTACTGACACAAGTGTCTTGGCTTTTCCACTTCTGTTCATTACAAGAAATTATACAATTTACATCCTGAGGCTGAGGGTCATACCCACCGCCTCCTGCATGCTAAGTGTGTGGCTGAGCACTCAGACATACCCCACCCTTCTTCATTTACTGATTCTACAGCCTTTATTGAGCCCTGTTCTTTATGTGTATGTGCATCTGTATATTTTCAAGAGTACATCTTTCATATAAATTTCTAGAAGTCAAGGATGAGATCTCAATAGACACTGACGAAGTTCTCTCCACAAAGATCACACCTGGGAACAATTCAGAGCTTGATCTTCCCTTACATCTCTGCCAGTGATGAATATTATCTTTTTTAAAAAAGAACTTGCTAATATTATAGAAAATATGCACTCTCGTGCTTTGAATTTACATTTCTGATATTAACTGCTTAAGTATTTTTTAGCCTTTTATGGTAGGATTAAGTTTTTCAACCTTCACAAAAGCCTTTTATTTTTTTATTCACCTGCCTTTTTTTTTTTTTTTTTTTTTTAAAGAATTTGAGGGCCGGAGGGTTAGCTCAGTGGTTCCGGCGCCTGCCTCGCAAGCGCAAGGTAACCACATACGATGCTGGGCGGGGAGACTCACGCCCACCAACAATCAATACCAGTAGCACACCACAATGCTGGACGTGGTGGCTCACGCCTGTAATCCCAGCACTCGGGAGGCAGAGACAGGAGGATTGCTGAGTTCGTGGCAGCTTGCCTGGGCACCATAGTGAGCTCA
>PVIC010005652.1:0-57011 GCA_004025085.1 Thryonomys swinderianus | reverse complement strand
CCTCGGGCTGGCTCTGCCGGCGCCCCGCCCCGCCCCGCCCCGCCCCGCCCGCGGCGTCACCCCTGCCGCCGCAGCCAGTTGCGGAGCGGTTGGTTTGCGGCCTTCCCTGAGGCCCGGGCCTCCGCTGTGCGGTGCGCCGGCCCAGAATCCTGCCAGAGCTCGAGTCCCGGGTGACTGGAGCACAGACAGGGCGCACTACGAAGCACAGGAGTTCTTTCGGTTTTTTCCTAACGCCTCTGACATGTCCTTACTTAGAGCTGCACAAGAAAACAAAACCAGCTCCATTAAGAAGCAATTTTGGGAGACGCAGAGGAAGTGTTTTGGGGCTCAGGATGCAAGAATTAGAGTGGCGGGGGAGGTAGGTGGGCCTGGCAGCTGAGCTGTGGCTCTGGGACCAGCGCTAAGGTCACATGCCTGGGAACCGCCCAGGGAGGTGAGAGAAAGAGGAAGTGGCCAGGATGCGAGTGGGTGGTTCTTAAACGAGGCTGCAAATTAGAATGACCCGGGGAGCTTCTACAATACCCATCGCCAGGTCTCACACAACACAGGAGGCAGAATCCTCAGTGCTAGAAAAGAAAAAAAGAACCCTTGCGTGGGACCTGGGCAGGGGTAGTTTTTGAAACACCCCAGGTTGCTCTAATAGGCCATAGATGTAGAAAACTCTGCTCGGCACAGAGCTGGTTTCCACCTACCACTGGGAGCTTGTTGGAAATGTGGAAACTGATAGGTACCATGTCCTGGGCTCCATCCCCAGTACCTAAAAAATAAAAATGCAGGATCTCAGCTCCAGCCTGGACCTGCTGAGTCAACACCTGCATTTTTCAAGTTACAGCTTTATTAAAGATTTCTTGCTGTGTACCCCATGCTGGCCTCAAACTCAAGGCAGTCCTCCTGCCTCAGCCTCCCCAGCGCTGGACTTACAGGTATCTGCCACCATGCCTGGCAAAAACTCACTTTGTAAGGTGTGTAGTTCAAAGTGAGGCATGGTGGTGTGTGCCTGTAATCCCAACACTGAGTGACTGAGGCAAGAGGATCACAAGTTCAAGCCCCTTCTGGGCAACTGGGTAACTTACCGGTTTAGTGAGACTGTGTCTCGCTGAACAAGACATATTCAAATGTGGTGAGGATATAGCTCAGTGCAAAGGCCCTAGGTTCAGTGGCCAGTACTGAAAAAAAAAACTAAAGTATATAATTCAGCAGTTTTAATATATTCACAATTTTTGTACAACTCCATTTGCTTCCATTTGCATCTATCCACAAAGAAACCTCTGTGCTCTCGACAGGCGCTCGCATTGCCCTCCTCCCTCAGCGCCGGCACCAGAGGCCACTGTTGTGCCTCCAGCCCTGGTGCATTTGCCCAACCAACCAACATTAGCACCTATGTGCCTGATTTTAGCATCACTGGTGAGACCACTTCACTCCCTTCGCAGTCTTTGCCATGCAGACATGAGGGTCTGCAGTTGCTAGATATTCTGATTTCTGTAAAGAAGCCTGAAATCTGGATTTTTATGTGGAATCTTCCGCTTTTTTTTTTTTTTTTGAGACAGGGTCTCACTTTGTAGTTCAGCCTGGCCCTGAGTTCACTGTGTAGCCCAGGCATGTCTCAAATTCAGCAATCCTCCTGCCTCTGCCTCCCGAGTATTGGGATTCTTCTGCTTTTGAAAAGGTTGGTAATTAACTCATATTTTTGGGAAAGACCACTTGAGCCAGACAAACCTGCGTGAGAGCTGGGTTCTGCCTGTAAGCTTCCATTTTGGAACTTTTGATGCTCACCAGGTCCTTACTGATGTCCATGAAAATCCTTCCTTCTCCAACCTTAGTTTCTCCTTGTTCCAATTTCCACAGTTGTGGGAAAACAACTTAACAGCCTCCCATAGCATCTTGTATCTGTTCGTCTCATCTACAAAGCCATACGTTTACTGAGAACTTTGTGCTTGGTCCTTTGTTTTTTGAATCACTTAAATCTTCACAATAGCCTTTATAGAAGATATTTTTATCATCCCAGGTTTCAAGAGATGGAGATGAGAGCTTAGGTTGAGTGACTTTTCTAATATTGCACAATTGCTAAGGGACAAAGCTAGAATTACAATATTTCCACCTTACCATACTGCCTCTGCTTTACCACTGTGTCCATATTCCACCTTTCTTCCTATTCCAAAGCTCTGTTTTTCCAGATTCTGCACATAGCTTTTGATGAAGACCCAGCTGTCACACACATAGTCTCAGGAGTCTAGGGCCTCAATAGAATTACTGGACAGAGTCAGTTTCACTCAGGCCTCTTTCCCCAGGTGTACACTCATCCTTGTCAAGTTATGTGTCCTCGTCTGTGGTTTGAAAAATGTGGTCCACGTAAGTGAGCTGTGCTCTATTTTGAGGCTGATTCATATTCTGTTGTGGTCAACTCTCTTCTGTGCTTGGTATCTTTCATGTTTGTTTGTGCTGAGCCAAATTATGTTGTTAGGTTCGGTCACTAACAAACCCCTTCCACTTGTCCCCGCTGACTTTCATCCTACTTTCACAGGTCCTTATCCCTCTAACCCACCAAACCAGAAGTCCCTCTCTTGCCCACTGTGGGTTTGCCCTCCTTTCACCCTTTGTGTGTGTGTGTGTGTGTGTGTGTGTGTGTGTTTTGAGACAGGGTCTAGCTATGCAGTTCAGGCTGGTTTTAAATTCATTATATAACTCAGGCTGGGCCCTTCTGTGGGATTGTAGGTGTATGTCACCACACCCAGCTTCAAGCTTCTCTTATTTTCAAATCATTTCAAGCTTGGGGAAACTGCTTCTCCAAAGGTTCCACCTGGTGGCCTCCCTTCACTGCTCTGCAAACCCGAGTTTCCCTTGCTTGTGGGGGTGGGGTGGAGATAGAGAGAGGGAGAGGGAAACAGAATGTGTCCCTATGAATTGTGGGTAGAAGCAGGTCTGGCGCAGTCTGCCTGTGTTCCTTGATTGTGGCCTTAGGCTGGAAGCGCTCCTCGTGCTCTTCAGAGCTAATCTGGTCCCAAGAGAGTCTCCAGGCCACAGACCTCTTTTCAGATCGGAAAGCTATCTTAGATCTTAGGACACCCTTCAGCAGGAGGTGATTCAACTCAGTCCCGGACCCCTTGGGACATCCCATTGTCTGACCACAGCTGTGGAATCCCAGGCAGGTTGCTAGGTTCTGGGCTCTCAAACAATGTAGTATGACAGTTTCTCAGCCATCCCAGGGGCCTCCCCAAGCCACAGGGTGTGGTTTGCAGTCTGGGTACATTCTGTACGCTCATTCTGGGGGCAGGTTTGTGGTTCCTGGAGCTGTGTGGTGGAGCCCCGCCCTTGTCTTTCTTCTCCAGCCACAAAAACAAGCTTGGACACCAAGAGGGGAGGAATTGAAACAGAACCTGTTACTGTACCGCTGGTCCCTGAAGACTCCAGGGTGGAGCTGCCCCTCCCCCTGCCCCGGAAGGTGGCTCGTCTGTGGGAGATCAACAGCGGGCTCAGTTCGAGCCCTCCCTTCCCACACCTTCCTGAGTGGCTGCCTGAGCTGCAGAGCAATGGCCTTAGGGGAACCCCAGGCTGTCACTGTCTTCCCTACAGATCTCTTAATGTAGGGTTTTTTCTCCACCAGAGTTCAGCATCTCCACGTTCTTTAGACATTACTGTTAGGATTTCTGGGCCACTGTCTTTGATTGTTCTTTGTTACCATTGATTGAGGGCCCTTGTGGTACTGGGTTCTCTGTCTGTCTGTCTGCCTGTCTCTGTGCTGGTGATTGAACCCAGGGCCTTTAAATTGAGCTACATGCTCAGCCTTTTCTTCATTTTTAAAATTTTGAGACATTATCTTGCTAAGTCTCTAAATTGCACAACTGGGCTCGAATTTGTGATCCTCCTGGCCCAGCCTTCCAAAGTGGTGAGATTACAACCAACCAATACGGGACCTGGCTGATAGTGGGTGCTTTCAAGCTTTGTTGTTGTTTTTTAATAAATTGAGTTTATTGTTACATTTTATGAATACATTATGATCACATCATTCATTGAGAATTTGTACCTGTACATAATATATCTTGATTCTTATTTTTTTCCATTCTCCTGCCCTCCCTACAACTGTTTTTTTGACAATGAGGATCAAACTCATGACCTTCTGCTTGCAAGGCAGGTGCCAGAACCACTGAACTAAAGCATCACAGCCACTTTGGCCGTTTATGGGACAATCCTAGCTGATGGTCTTTTCACACTCACTATGTACAGACTCTGTGGTAAGCACTTTACATAGCTCAATCCTCACAACAGTTTTAAGATAAGTCCTGTGTTATTATTAACCCCATTTGACAGACAAGGAAACTGAGGTAGAGAGGTTAAAATACTGTGCCCAAGGTCATCTGCTATCGAGTGGGAGAACCAGGATTTGAACCCAAGGCTAACACATGCTGAGTGAATTATCTTTCCATGGCACTTCTTACCAATATTCACTGGGAAACAGACTGGCTTGGGCCTCCAGGGAGAGGACATATTCCCTGGAGAAGCTGGGCTAGACAGGAGCAACCTTTGACCCACATAGGGATTCCCCAGGACTCCCTGGGAGTCAGGCCACACCTAACTGCTTCATCCAGGCGGGCTTCAGTGTCTGCTCTGGGAGTCCGTAGGAGCTTTGGCTGTGCGGTACATGGGGAAGGGGGTGGAGTTACTCTTTGCCCGAGCTCTCTTGCACCCTCTTCAGGCAATTCGTGCTCACTGCTGCTACTGCCAGGGTGACCAGTTTCTGCAGTCTAAAGCCTTGGTCCTTGGAACTCAGAACACAGGGCTTCCTGTTCAATAGACCAGGCTGCTGCTGGGGCTATTTTGTTTTTGCTTTCGTGGATTTTTTAAAAAACTATTTTAGGGCTGGGGATTTAGTTCAAATGGTACCGCGCCAACCTTGGATGCACAAGGGCCCGAGTTTGATCCCTGGTACTGCCAAAAACAAAACAAACAAACAAAAAAACCCAAAAACTATTTTAATCATTTTAAGTGTATAATTCAGTGGCATTAAGTAGTCAGCCCCCGCATCTGTGGGTTCGCCCAATATCCTCAAATACCTGAAAAAATTGCATCTGTACTAACACATACTGACATTTTTGGGTATCATCCCCTAAACAGTACAGTATAATACCTGTATAAATGGCACTTACATTGTATTAGATATTATAGTGCTTGGCTCCATAGCTCAGGGGTTAGAGCATTGGTCTTGTATTAGGTATCATAAGTAATCTAGAGGTGATGTATAGTGACCAGGAGAATATGCATAGGCTATATGCAAATAGTATGTCATTTTCTATGACAAATGAGCTTCTGCAAATACGAGGGGTCTTGGAACCAATCCTGAGTGAATACTAAGCTAAAGGGCAGTGGTACATTCAGGTCACTGTACAGCCATTACTACCGTCTGTCACCAGCATTCTTTTCATTTGGAAAACTGAAACTCTATACCTACTATATAATAACTCTATTCTCCCTCCCCACCCCTGCTGCCTGTATCTAGTTTTCTGTTTTGCTTTCTTTGCAGTGAGGATTAAACCCAGGACCTCATACTTGCTAATAAGCTACATCCCAGTCCTGTAAATATTTATTTTGAGAAAGAATGTCCCCAGGTTGTACAGGTTATGCTCAAACTTGTCATCCTTGGGTCAGCTTTAGCTCAAGCGGTTACTTCCTTATGCTAGGTTTCTCCTCAAACTTACAATCTTCCTGCCTCAGCCTCCCAAGTAGCTGGGATTACAGGCATGTGCCACCATGCCTGGCTATAATTGTTATTCTGTTTCTGATTCTATGGATTTAATTAACCCGAGGTAGCATATTAAGTAGAATCACACCATATCTGTCCCTTATGTCGGGTTTATTTTAATTTAGCATAGACTTCGAGGCCCATCACTATTGTAGCATCTGCCAGAATTCCATTTATTTTTAAAGTTAATATTGATAGTACATCAACATTATACTATATTAGTCGCCACGTTGTGTTTGCCTTTTTATCTGTTGGTGGTCATGTGGGTTGTTTCTACCTGCAGACTATTGTGAAGAATGGTGCTGTGAATATTGGTATGCTTTCAATTCTTTTGAATTCTAGAAATTCTTCTCCAGTTCTTTCTAATTCTTGGAATAGATGATGGAGCCATTTGTCCGTCTACTGGCCTGCCCTCCTCAGAAGGAACTTGCCTTTACAGCTTTTGTCCTGACTGTGCTTTGTCTGCATGCATGTGGCAGCACTTCTAGACAGAGGACCTTTCTTCACTCCACCCCATCCCATAGTCAGTAATCCCCCACATCAACTGACCAGTGAGCCTCTTTGGGCTTCTCCATCCACATTTCCATCTTGGGAACTTAAAGTCACATTCCCTCCTCCTGAAGACTGTGTCAACCTCTGGTTGCACTCTTTATCAATGGTCTGTATACAAGTAGAAGACAGAAAGGTGTACTGGTTGAACACCTGACTGCCAGGGTTCCAGTGTAGCTGAGTGAAACAGCTGGGAGCTGTAGCCAAGTGTTACAGCTCAGTGTCATGGCTACTGCAATTTGAAGACTTGAAAAACTCTGAAGATCACTTGATGAGGTAGAGAAAAACCTTTTATTAACGCTGGCAGGCTCTGATGAGTTTGTGCTCTGAAGTCTGAGTGCTTCACTAGAAGTGAGAGCCTCCTTATTCAGGGATCTACGCCAAAGGTGAGCATGTTCACAGAGCAGAGGAGTGGAGTTGATTCAGGGGAGCAAGGTTTAGTTCTCAACCTGAAACACGAATCCGTGTTCTCTAAAAATCGAAGAATGAATTTTAGGAATGACAGGTTTAAGTAGGAAAATTTTATTGAGAAAGAAAGTTTCTCTAAGAAAGACAGAAGGGGGAACCCGGAAAGGTGGGTAACCCACCTACCTTATTTTTTAGAGGGCTTTTATGGAGTAAAGCCACGAGGTGAGGTGGGTTAGAAGTAGGACAAAATCACAGTCAACCAGTAACATTGCAAATACAGTAGTGTAGGTAATATTGGTACAATGAAAAACCACAGAAAATAGAACCATGATTAACCAATAAGATTACAACAAGTATAATTGCTCAGGTAACATCAATTAAATGGGGATCTAATGAGAAATCAAGTCACATTATCAAACAGAAATTTTTGACTTAGACTCTTTGGGGGGGGTTAAACTCCTAGCCCTCCACCCCGAAGGTTAGCGTCCTCTTTAGAATATATAGGGCTGCCTATTTGGAATATCAATCACAGCTATTTATCCTACAAGGGTGGGATATCTTTTTTCCTCTCTGGCAACACTAACCTCCAAACTGGCTTCTTTGTTTGTTTCCAAGGGCCAGTCCTATCTATCTGCCTACCACACTTCTACCTAGCTTTTCTACCTATAACAGAGTTACAGAACATTCCTACAAGGGGGCGGAGCTAACAGAACATTCCTGAAAGGTGACACAGTTAAGTTACAGAACATTTTGAGTATGACCTAGCAGCACAAACATACATTTCTGGAAGAAAACATTTTATGGAAAAAAATTATGAAAAATGTATGTATACATGATATATCTTGTTTATACATAAACATTTTATGGAAAAAAATGGAGGCCAGACAAGGACAAGGCAAGAGTCTATCTTATTATGTATTATTGCAATGTCAGTTCGAATACTGGCTAACTTTTTTTTTTTTTTGAGACAGGGTTTCACTTTGTAGTTCAGGCCAGCTCTGAGCTCACTATGTAGCCCAGGCAAGCCTCGAACTCAGCAATCCAATCCTCCTGTCTCTGCCTCCCGAGTGCTGGGATTACAGGCGTGAGTCACCATGCCCTGCACTGTGGTAGGCGGTGCTGATTGCTAGTTGATTGCTGGTGGGCGTGAGTCACCATGCCCAGCATTGTATGTGGTTACCGGGGATTGAACCCAGGACCTTGCGCTTGCGAGGCAGGTGCCGGAACCACTGAGCTAACCCTCCGGCCCCTGTCTGACTTCTTATGTAACCCTAGAGATGCTACTAGACCTCACCATGTGTCTTAGTTACCTTCTTACTGTTGGGATACAACGCTCAACACCCAAAGTTAAAGGAGGAATAGGGGCTGGGGATTTAGTTTAGCTCAAGTGGTACTGCACCAAGGGCCCAAGATGCACGAGGGCCCAAGATCGATCCCCAGTACAAAAAAAAAAAAAAAAAAAAAAAAGGAGGAATGGTTTGTAGAGGTTTCAGTTCATAGTGGGCAGGCTTTAAGGCAAGGCAGCATAAAAGAGCTGAAACAACCCATGGCAGGGCAGACAGGAAGCAGGAGCAGCGTTATTTCTTCTTTTTATTTTATGCCATCCAGGCTACAGGCCTGTTGGTTGGTGCCACCCACAACCAAAGTTAGGCTTCCATTATCCACATCTAGAACTATGCTAAACCAATCAGTGAGCTAATCCAGTATCACTCTCCCATTATCCAGCTGCCTCTCAAAAGCTCCACATATTGAGCACATAAGGCTTTTGGAGGACATCTAGATATAAGCCCTAATACCAGGCCTCAGTTTCTGTATCCGTAAAGTGGGAATGATAATGATATCTAAATGGTTATGAGGGATTAAACATTATACACAAAGCCTTTAATACAATTTCCAGTGCAGAATAAGCCTTAAAGAAACAGAGCTGATAACAATTTATAATAGGTAAATCTTGGAAACAACCCAGATACCCATCAGCCAGGGAATGGATAAAGAAGATGTGGTTTTTGTATGCAATAGAGTACTATTCTGCCATAAAAAATAAACTTGAGACGTTTTTAGGTAAATGGGTGTACCTTGAGACTGTACTTTCAAATGAAATAAATGGGACACATGTGTTTAAATATCACATTGTTCCTGTGGTGTGAAGAACCAAAAGCATAAATAAAACCAAAATGAATGATAAATATTGGAAAGTAGGAAGAAAATGTTCAGTTCGTAAGGGGAGAAAGGAAGAAGGAAAGGGGAGGGAGGGAAAAGGAGAACAAAAAGAATAGAAGGAAGGGGGGCTGGGGATTTCGCTCACTGGTTCCTGTGTCTGCCTGACAAGTGCAACGTCCCAAATTCGATCCCCGGTACCAAATATCACAATCCTGGGCATGGTGGCTCATGCCTGTAATCTCAGAATTCGGGAGGCAGAGGCAGGAAGATTGCTGTGGGTTCAAGGCTAGCCTGGGCTACATAGTGAGTTCAGGGCCAGTCTGAACTACAAAATGAGATCCATTCTTAGAAAACTAAAAAACAAAAACAAAACAAACAAAACCACACACACGCGTGTGTGCGCGCACACACACACACATACACACACACAAGAATAGAAGAAAAAATGGAAACAAAGCCTTTTAAATAAGGAGGGGGAAAAGGCTTGAAGATAGGGAGGGGAATGAAGAAAAAAGGAAAAATCAAGATATATCATGTATACATACAAGTTCCCTATGATGAATGTGATCATTATGTATAACTAAAACTATCAATAAAATTAATGTAAAAAAAAAAGAAATGGAGCTGATATTTGTACGTGGACATTCATCCCCTATTGCTTTGACAAAAACCAGGAAGGTGATAGTGGGGCCACCTCGGTGTGTTTTCTAGAAGGATCAGTGTTGGATTTACAGATTTTCCTCTCCTCTACCCTTGCCTGGCATTGATGGTCTTCTCAGGCCAGCACCTCTCCACTTGGGAGAATTGTTTTTGTAAATAATATAGAGAATGTAGAGCTTGTTCTTTGCACTCCCACTCGACATATTGTAGCCCCTGTGTGCTGGATAAGCTGGCAGTCTTGTTGGGCTCCCGCCACAGCCAGTTACACTCAGGAAAACCATAGACAGCAGCTCAGCTGACTTTGAGAATCTTCCATAGAGGTGCTGCATTGTTTATATCTTCAGGGCATGAAGAAGAAACCAGGCTCAGTGTATTTCATGCTTATCAATAAAGATAGCTATATCTAGTTTATCCTGTTGGTTAAAGCTCTGTATTAGTAGGGACTATTCATAGGGTCAAGGGAAGTCTCCTGAGGGAGACTCCACATATTGATTAGGCACCTCTTACAAACTGAACAGGGGCACTGTGCTATATAGAGATAAACAAAGATGGGGGGGCTGTCCTTGAGGCATCCAGGCCAAGACAGCACAATATTCTGCTTGTGCTGAGAGTATAAGTCCCCCACCCACTCCCCCAGTATAAATGTCAAGGACGACTTCTAGACATGTTGGTGTCATTTTCTGAAGTGGAAAACGTGTGACTTGAGCTAGAAGACTTGTGTTGTTTTAGTCACATTCTGTGGAAGTGCCATGAAAACAGGTGGATAGATGAGTCTGGGGCTGAGAGGGGAGGCGTGGAGTGGTGCTGGCCATTCAGGAAAACTCTACTGAGACTGCTGGGGATGCCTAGAGACTGATTGCAGGGAGAGGGGAGGAGAGAGCTGAGTACTAGACCCAGCTACCCCAGTGCATGGTGACCACAAAGATTAGCAGGGCCCCACAAAAGAGACTGAGGAGCAGTGAGGTAGAAAAACCAAATGTGTGGAGGAATCTAAAGCCAAGTGAGGAAAGAGTTGCAAGGGTAATCGGTGCGACACGTGGTGTGATCAGCTTCCCGACAGCTTCAGAAGACAGCTGAGTACTGCGCTGGGTACACTGGAGGGACTTGGTGAGAACAGCGATGGACAAGTGGTGGGGATGGAAGCCACACTGATAGGCTGAAATATTGACGGATTCTTTTAAAAGGGGAGGGGAAGTGAGACGTGGAAATCGTGCATGTAGACAATCTGTATGACCGGCTGTTAGAAAGGAGGGTGAAGGATGAAAGTGGTGTAAGTTGAATCTCAGATACCTAAGAAACAAGGAGACAGTGACCTTTTATGCAGTGACCTTTTTAGGCCTCTTAGGCTTGGAGTTTAGAAGACAAATCTATGATGCAAAACAGGCACAGCGGTGCATGCCTGGAATCACAGCGTTCTGGAAGGCCGAGGCAGTGATGTAGGCAGGTGAACTAGTTAGGCATCTTGTAGGCGGTCAGATCAGGCTGGCCCTTGAAGAGCCCACATGGAGGCCAGACAAGGAGACCTTCACTGAAGGTCAACATTGCGAAAGGAGGAAACTACCCCACCCGCATAAGATAAATAGCAGTAATTGACATTCTAATTTGGCTTCACCTGGGTCTTAACCCACCTCTCCCAGGAAAGATTCCTGACTGAAAATCCTTGTACGCTTGTTACATGGCTTGCTTTCCCAATGGATCCCTTTTAATCAATATTACCTATGTGACTAATCTTATTGGCTGATCATGGTTTTGTCCATTTTGTGAATTCTCATTGTACCAATATTACCTGAGGGACTGCGCTTGCAATGCTACTGGTTGGCTATAATTTTGTCCCACCTTAAGTCTGCCTCACCTCATGGCTCTGCTCCATAAAAACCCCCTGGGAAGTGAAATGGGGGGGGAATCTCCCATTTTCGGGTCCTCCTTCTGTTCCTTTTAGGTAGAAGCTTTCTTTCTCAATAAAGTTTTCCTACTCTTAACATCCATTGGTCCTAGAAATTATTCTTTGATTTTAGAGAACATGAACTCAGATTTCAAATACCTAGCAGGTTGGGGGTTAAGTTTGCTTCCCTGTATCAGCAGGAGGATCACAAATTCAAGCCCAAGTTGGGCAATTCAGTGACTTAGCAAGGCCCTGTGTCTAAATGAATGAATGAATGAATAAGCAAGCAAGCGAGCTGGGGATGTAACAGCATGAAGTCTCCTGGTCCAATCCTCGGTTGTGTATTTTTATGGTTTATATATCTAGATGTCCCCCTGAGGCTTCATGTGGCAGTAGGTGGGGATTTGTGGGGTGACTGAATTTGGAGGTATGTAGTTGACTTGCTGTTAGAAGGTGGGGTCTGGTCCAGAGAGAGGTGACCATGGACTTGACCTGGAAGCATTTAGCTTCCCCATCTTCCCTTTGCTCCCTACGTCCTCACTCGCAGGCAGGAACAGCTTTTCCTCTGCCCGTGGTTGGTCTTGGGGGTCAACCCTCTACGGACTGAAACATGGGCCAGAATAAACCTCTCTTTTATTTTGCAGGTGTTCGGTATCATGTCTCCCCAACCAGGAGAGTAACTGAGGCCTACGGAGAGAGATATGTGAGTCAGTGTTTGCCAGTTAATCTTGGAAACTGATTCGGAAGAAAGGAAGGCTGAAGGAGGTGAAGGCTGTGCAGGAGGTGAGTACAGAAGGCTAAAATAATTTGGAGCTGAAAGGAGCTAGTTAGCTGTGTTATCTTCTCAAGAACAGAAAGCTGAGCCCGGAGGGCTGGCGGGAAGACCTGGGGAGGCCTGTGGCCTGAGGGCAAAGATGAGTCTGGATAGAGTGCAACTGTTGACATCTTGTGACCTGGAAAATACGTGAGTGAGGCCATTCACTATAACAAGGAAATGCACATTCATATTTGAAAGTATACATTATGGCATTGTTTGTGTAAAATTTTTTAAAATCCAGATATCAATATTTATGAATGTACACTGTGGCATAAAGTCATTAAGAAGAGCTATCCTCACCAGCTGACAACTGAGGAATAATGGCTGGCAGCAGAGAGGGAAGGGGATGATTCTGCAGTGTTGGCTTTCTCTCTTCTTTCTTTCTTTTTCTTCTTCTTTTTTTTTTAACATGGTATCACTATATAGTCCAGGCTGCACTTGAATTCACTATGTAGGCTAGGTTGGCCTTGGCCTTGGCCTAGGCCTTGCAGTGAGTGATCCTCCTGCCTCAGTCCCCAGGTGTAGGGTTACAGGTGTGTGCCACCATGACCAGTCTGCTCCCCTCTTGTTTTCTTCCTTCTCTCTCCTTTATTTTTGAGTCAGGGTCTCGCTGTGTAGTTCAGGCTGGCCCTGAGCTCACTATGTAGCCCAAGCAAGCCTCGAACTCAGCAATCCTCCTGCCTCTGCCTCCCGGGTGCCGGGATTACAGGCGTGAGCCACCACGCCCCGCATTGTGGTATGTGGTACTGATTGCTGGTGGGCATGAGTCACCACACCCTGGATTGTTATATGTGGTTACCGGGAATCAAACTCAGGACCTTGCACTTGCTAGGCAGGTGCCAGAACCACTGAGCTAAATCTCCGGCCATCCTTTTTTTGTTTTTTGAGACATGATCTCGCTATGTACTGCAGGCTATCCTGCAGAGATCCTTCTGCTTCAGCCTCCCAGGTTCAAGGATTACAGACCACACCACCTGCTCATCATTTTTTTTCTTTCTCACTTTCTAAAAAAGTGACGTAAACATGGAAAATGTAGACCTTTGTTACACCTGAGAAGTGGCTCCCTAGGTGTTTATTACAACATCGACCTCACTGGAGTGCAGAGGAGTTAATGGTCTCAGGTTCTGTGAATAGAGCTGCACATCACTGCACTAGAATCAGCTGTTATTGTTTCTGCACTTTATAGTTGAATATTTAAATGTATAGATACAGAAACCTTAAAATTAGCCACTCCATGAGAGAACAACAGTATCAACTTCTGAGTGCTGCAGACCCAAGCGTCCAGACTGATGGCTGTTTCCGGACAGCAGTCACTCTGTCTCCTGGCTGCACCGTGGCAGTGGGAAGGGACAATGCTGTGGTGCCTGGAAGGGAAAATGCAGTCAGCTAAGCAGCTCCATTTGGAGCTAGCATTCCCTTGAACTTCTTAGGATGGGAAACTGGAAGCAGGTATAAGAGCATCTTTGCCAGTTTGGAAGCCTGGAAATTGCAAGAACATCCTGCCTGTGGCCAAGCAGCAGCAGCAGCAGCAGCAGCAGCAGCAGCAGCAGCAGCAGCAGCAGCAGCAGCAGCAGCAGCAGCAGCAGCAGCAGCAGCAGCAGCAGCAGCAGCAGCAGCAGCAGCAGCAGCAGCAGACATGAGAACAGGGTCTGGCAGGAACAGAACCAGCTGACTGCTGGCAGCACTGGGCTGGCTGACAGGAGGCTGGGAAGTGGCCCTGGCTGGGACAGAACACAGGCTAGGTGCATAGAGGCTGTACAAGAGGTGGTAGGGAGCATCTGATCATGCACTGTGACATGTCTCCTAATTTTTCTGTAGGGTCTGCATGCTCTTTTCCAGAGACGACTCTGCCTTTCTGCCCCTTCCAGCTTCTAAGCTTTTACTTTGAAAACCAGGGTTGTTCCCCTGGGATGCAGGGCCCTCAAATACATTCATGTCCTGTAGGGAATATGTCACTGTCTTAACCTTCCATAATGCTTTGCCCACGTTGGTCTGGACAGCTGGCCTGACCATGTGACCTTGCAATGGTTTGGCTCTTTTATTAGCACTGGGATTGAGCTCGGGGCCTTCACGCTGAGATATCACCCTTCTCCTTGACCCAAGGTCTTGCTCAGTGGCTAAATTGCCCTGAACTAGGAAGTTTGATCCTCTTCCCTCAGTCTCCCAGAGGGTGTGGTTCCTGCTCTTCAGCACATACCACTGTCCTTTCCACCATGGGCCTGTCTGTGACCTGAAAGCCTGGATGGATGGAAACAGCGCCAGTGTGTACCAAGCACCCGAGTCTCCAGTCCTAGAATAACCAGAGCAAGTGAAAATGCCGCCCACAGGGCATGTAGACGTGACAACGGGTGGGGGTTGCTGACAGGCAGATCAGCACCAAGCAATGCCCAAGAACTGACTGTCAGGACTGGTTGTTTAAAAAGCTGAAGAGGAGCGGGCCAGAGATTTAGCTCCAGAGATTTAGTTCCAGTGCCTGCCTCTGGAGGACAAGCACAAGGTCCTGAGTTCGATGCCGGTAACCACATACAATGTTGGGCGTGGTGGCTCACACCCGCCAGCAATCAATACCACATACCACAATGCCAGGCGTGGTGGCTCACCCCTGTAATTCCAGTACTCAGGAGGCAGAGACAGGAGGATTGCTGAGTTCGAGGCTTGCTTGGGCTACATAGTGAGCTCAGGGCCAGCCTGAACTACAAAGCGAACGCTGTCTCAAAAAAAAAAAAAATGCTGAAGAGGAGCCGGGAATATAGCTCAGCAGCACACAACACCTGCCTGACAAGTGGGAGGCCCTGACTTCAATTCCTGGTACCAAAAAAAATTTTTTTAATGTCTGGAAGAGGATTTGGCTTAGTGGTTCTGACACCTGCCTCACAAGCAAAAGGTCCCAAGCTTGATCCCTAGAACTGCTAAATAAATAAAGAATAAATAAATACATTTAAAAAAAATCTAGAATTGTGGTTTCAGCTCAGTGGTTTCAGCCTTGCAAGTGGAGGGTCCCAAGTTCGATTCCTGATAACCACACACCACAATGCCGGGTGTGGTAGCTCACACCTGTAGTCCCAGTGATGCAGGGAAGCAAGGCTTAGCTCCCCACCTGAAACGCGAGTTCGTGTTCTCTAAAAATCAAGGAATGAATTTTAGGAACGAAGGAGGTTTGAATAGGAAATTTTTATTGGGGAAAAAAGTTTCTGCCTAAGAGAGACAGAAGGGAGAGCCCGGAAAGTGGGTAACCCGCCTGCCTCACTTTTTAGAGGGCTTTTATGGAGCAAAAACACAAGGTGAAGGGGTTCCAAAGTGGGACAAAATTACAATAAAACAGTAACATTGCATATACAATAGCTTAGATAAAACTGGTAACAAGCTCACACAAAATCAACATAACCACAGCTGAGGATTTAGCTTAAGTGGTACTGTGACAACCTTGGATGCACAAGGGCCAGAGTTCAATCCCCAGTACCACACACACACACACACACACACACACACACACACACAAATCGACATAACCATTAACTTTTTTCTGGGTAGGTGGGTCAAGGTTTTAGCCCTACTCTCCAGGAGATTGGCACCCATTTTAGAATATCAAACGCTATTGTTTATCTTAGGGAGGCCGGTGCCCTCTTTAGAACATCTGAGGATGCCCATTTAGAATATCAATGGGATAGTTTTTCCGTCTGGCAATGCTAACCTCCAAATTGGCTTTTTTGCTTCCTTCCAGGGGCCAGTCCTATCTATCTGCCTACCACATGTCTAGCTAGCCTTTCTACCTATAATACCAGCACTCAGGAGGCAAAGGCAGGAGGATTGCTGTGAGTTTGAGGCTTGCCTGGGCTACATGGTGAGCTCAGGTCTAGCCTAAACTATAGTGTGAGACCCTGTCTCAAAAACTAAAAAAAAAAACCACACACACAAAAAAACACAAAAAAGCAAAACAAAAAAAACAACTAGGTTATATTTCAGTTAAGGGAACAGAATATAGAATATCCAATACATAAAGGATTTACTATATAGGCTTAAATGGTTGCCTGCAGGATTGGAGTGGAAGAATGAAAAATACCTATTTGTGTGATGGAGAATCAGGGGATTCAGTTGAAAATCAAAGACCTGGAGTTCACTGCAGAATCCAGTGCAAGTCTGTGTTGGAAAGCTGAAGGCGCTGGGTTGGGAGGCTGAAAACTGCACTGGAATGCCAAAGGAACTGGAAAAATTGTTCAAACACTAGGAATTGTCCAAACAGAATTCCCCTGAACACACCAAAGGGAAAGTTTCCTTCTTCTTTCCCTTTTTATTCCATCCAGGCTCCAAGCCTATTGGTTGGTATTATCACACCCAGGGTGTCTGTCTCTTCCTTCTCATTTTGCAGCCTACATGTCAATAATCCACAGACATGTAGAACTGTACCTCACCAATTCATTAGGCGATCCTTAATCCGCTCAAGTTGACAGCACATTTAATTATCACAATCCACCCCTTGTCGGTTTGACAACCAGATGCACTTGTTTAAGCCATATTTAGTCTCCAGATACAATAGCAAGTTTATAATTGCACCTAAGCTGATATAACTATCCTGCATATATGGAAACACATTAATTCCCTTCCCAGAATAGAAGGCAAGGTTTTTCTTTGGGTGATGCTTATTTTTCTCCAAAGATTTCATAACAAACATTATAATATAGATTTAACAACACACAAGCATTGAAATCTGGAAGAGAAAATTTGGGCCTGGGGTGTAGCTCCTGCCTGGCACCACTGAACCCAAGGTCCTGAATTCAATCTCCGCTACCACACACACACACACACACACACACACACACACACACACACACACACAGCTGAAGAGAAGAGTAATTGCCAAGAGTTATAACGAGGGGATCACAGGGAAGCTTCTGGAAGAATGCTATGGAGTTTAAGGAGGTGTAGTGTAGGGATTAGAGGTAGTGAGTGAACAGTCAGGCATTTATTTCATTATTCCCTCCTCAGCTTGTTGTAGAAACCATTTCCAGTACTGTATGAGGGCACAGAAATTATGTCAAGACAGCATGAATTAAAATACAAAAACAAAGGAGGTGAACAAAAAGGATAGCCATGCAGAAAGTGACCGATGAATCCATAAAGTGGGTATAGTGACCCACACCTATAATCCCAGCACCCTGGGAGGCTGAGGTAGGAGTACTGCAAATTCAAGCCCAGTTTGGGCAGTTTAGCAAGACTGTCTGAAAAGAAACAGGGTGGGGGGTGGATACCAGAGCATGGTGGCTCACGCCTGTAATCCCAGTGCTCAGGAGGCAGAGGCAGGAGGATTGCTGTGTTTGAGGATTGCCTGGGCTCCATAGTGAGCTCAGAGCCAGCCAGCCTGAACTACAAAGGAGAGACCTTGTCTCAAAAAAACTAAGAAAAAAAATTTAAGATAGGGGAGGAGGCTGGAGATTTAGCTCAGGGCAAATTCAACCCCTGAATTCGACCCCTAGTACCACAAACATGAAACAAAAATTCATACCATAAAAACCTCAACTGCCACAAAGGTGGGCTTGAATGTTGTCTCTAAGCTTTTTCCCAGCCAACAGGAAAGGGGAAACTGTGTTATACAATTCACAATGTCCAGAAGATAAAAACAAACTAATTGCTCTGAGGGTAACTGTTTTCAGTACTAAGATCAGACAGGAATTCCTTCTGGAGTCCTCAAGAGGATGCTGCAGGATACAATGAACAACATCCTTAACAACATCCATACAATAGCGGTAGCAACACATTTCAAAGGGCTGTTTTCATAAGGATCCTCGGCATCAACTGTTTGTATTCCAACTGCAGCCAGGCAATTAGAAGCTAAAAACAGTGTGTATCTAGTATGTTCACATAGTGGGAATAAGTTATACACTGGCATATGTATGCCTTGGACTTCTCTGGAAGAATAAATTGGTAACAGAAGTTGCCTCTAGGGGACAGGAAGTGGTGATCCATGGCCTGGGACAGAAGAGAGGCTTCCCTTTCATTACGTATCATTTTGTGCTGCCTGGATTTTTGTAATCCATGGCTTATTTTTTCAGTAAAAATATTGGTTACTAAATAAAAACAGCACTTACTACTCAGAGTTGCAGCAGTTTTGACCTCTGAACAATAGCCCAGTTGAGGATCTGAAAAAGTTATCCCGGATGTTTAAGAAAGAAAGCGGTATTTGTGGGGCAACTCCCGTGCGAAGAGAGGCTTTCACTTACATGGTCTCTTTGAATCACACAATAACTCTGACAGAGAAGTGTACCTCACAGACAGTTAACTCTGTTTCCTTGAAACAGACTCATGAGTTAAACTGGTTCTTTTTCTTCCTGCAGCTGACTTTTAGGAAAAATGAAAAATTAGGAGGAAAAGAAGCAGTTTTGTGTGGGGGGGGGCTATACATGAGTGTGAGCAACCCACAGGGCTCAGTCTCTAGCACTTTCTCCCACCCTTTGTCTGTATTTGGGGTGGTGGCCAATGGTGTTTGGCCTGATAACCCCGAAAGTCTGCCTCATAAGTTTGTCATAAAATCAAGATTCACCTCAAAATTAAGGTAGTGTGGTTAAAGAAAACCCAAAACCAGGATGCCCAGTTACATTTAAATCTCAGAAGAAAATAAGGAAGGATATGTTAGTGTGACTATATCTCAAATGCTACAAGGCTTTGTTACCACCTGGTAACAGTGAAAATCTTAGTCCCATAGTGGGCCTTTTCTAAGACCTAGTATGTGTGAGGCTTGGGGACGCAGCCTCACAGCCTGGCTTCAGTGGAAATCTGGGGTCTGGGTGCTTCTGTTTCTTGTGCTGCAGCATGAATCTGGGTCTCGTACATATTAGACAAGCCCTCCACCACTCAGCTACACCCCCAGACCTCACATCTTGTCATTTTTTTCTAAATCCAGCAGCCATATCCAAAACGCCTATTAGCAGCTGAGGCAATGAAAACAACCTGGGAATTGGAGACAAATTTTCAACCACAAAGAGTGGAACAAGAAGAAGATTCTGCTCAAACTTATTTATCTCAGAAGATCTATTTTGACAGAATTAAACTGACCAGACAATTTTGTCTTGCTTATTTCTGTTAACCAACATTTTTGTTTTAGGATGTAGGCCTAAAGTCTGCCCGGCCAGACTTTGATTTTTCAAAGATGGATAGTTTTGTTCAGTGAGTGTGGCTTGGGTCAGGGAAAGAGTAGAGACAGGGTGGTGAGTCCAGGTGACCAATTTGTATTTCTCTGTATTTGCCAGTGTCATTGAGTTTCTGCTAATGCAGCCCTCTGCTGTCTGCAAAGAGAAAGGCAACTCTGTGAGCCTAGAGGCTGTGACAAATTCCTCTGCAGTAATGAGGGTGATGAGGAGTTTGTAAATTAGACTGAATTAGCTAATCCCCAAACCCTGGCCTAGCTCTGTTTCATTTCGAGGTTCTTTTTCCTTCTTTCCTTACAGAAGTAGAGGCATGAAGTGGCATAAGCTAGGGATTAAAGACTATATGTTCAATTCCCAGCACCAAGACCTAAATTATTTAAAATTTTTAAATACAGAAGAAGGAAATAGGTATGCTGCTGCACACCTGTAATTTTAGCACTCAGGAAGCTGAGGCAGGAGAGTCCCCATGAATTTGAGGCCAGTGTGGACCACATAGTGAGTTCAAGGCCAGCCTGAGCATATCGAGACCCTGTTTCAAACACATACACACAAAAGAAAGGAAGACATGGACCAGGGATTTAGCTCAGTGGTTCGGCATCTGCCTGGAAAAGCAAGGTTCTGAGTTCCATCCCCGGTACCACTATACTACAGTGCTACATGTGGTAGCTCATGCCTGTAATCCAGCACTTAGGAGGCAGAGGCAGGCGGATTTTGGAGAGTTGAAGGCCAGCCTGAACTACAAAACGAGACTCTGTCTCAAAAAATCTAAAAAAATAAAAAAAATTTAAAAAGACAGAGAGAGAGAGAGAGAGAGAGAGAGAGAGAGAGAGAGAGAGACAGACAGACAGACAGAGAGAGAGACAGAGAGAGAGGGAGAGAGAAAGAGAGAGAGAGAGAGAATGAGTGAGACAGTTGGGCATTAACACTGGTTGAGTACCAGGTACTTTACATAATTTATATCATTTATTAGTCACCACAGCCCTAATAATAATAAAAATGGTAATATTGGGCCAAAGATTTAGTTCAGTGGTTCCAGTGCCTGCTTAGCAAGCACAAGGTCCTTGGTTCAATCCTGGTAACCACATACAACAATACCTGGCATGGTGACTCACGCCCACCAGCAATCAGTACCACATACCACAGTGCCGGGCATGGTGGCTCACGCCTTTAATCCCAGCACTTGGGAGGCAGAGACAGGAGGATTGCTGAGTTCCAAGCTTGCCTGGGCTACATAGTGAGCTCAGGGCCAGCCTGAACTACAAGGCAAGACCCTGCCTCAAAAAAAAAAATGGTAATATCTATCATTGATTGAGCAGAGGCTTCTGTGCCAAGCAGTGTCCCCATGAGTTGTTTCATTTAATTTTCATGCTACTACCACAAGGTCAGTACTAGTCTTATATTTTATACATCACCCAACCAAGAAATTGTAATCTGATTCTATGTTCTCTTTTTTTTTCTTAGTTTTTTGAGGCAGGGTCTCGCTTTATAGTTCAGGCTGGTCCTGAGCTCACTATGTAGCCCAGGCAGCCTTGAAGTCACAGCAATCCTCCTGCTTCTGCCTCCCGAGTGCTGGGATTACAGGAGTAAGACACGATGCCTGTCATTGTGGAGTGTAGTATCAGGGATTGAATTTGGGACCCTGTGCTTGCCAGGCAGACACTGGAACCACTGAACTAAATCCCCAGTCCCCTAAAATTTTTATTTACTTTTTTTTTTTTCCTGCAGAACATGGGATCGAACTCATGATCTTGCCCTTGTAGCCTCACTGAGCCAAATCCTGGCTAAATTAGTACTTACAATTCTTATTAACCTTTTGCTGCCCTGGCTTCAATCTTATTGGCCTCCCAACCACATCAAAATCATTACCACAAAGAGATGGCAGGTTATGGAGAAGGCTTCTTAGGTGTTTTCCAAATTGGTGGTAATGCAGTTGTGAAATAGCTATAATTGCTAAAAGAGCCACATCATCTTCCTCTAGAACTTCCTTCTTTGGCTTGTTTCTCTTTCTCCTTTAGACAGCTCATAATCACCAGAGCCCTTTACCCTGAGCTGCACCCCCAGCCATTTTTCATTTTTTAAAAAATATTTTGAGATAAAGTTTTGCTAAGTTGTCCAAGTTGGGTCAGAACTTGTAACCTTTCTGTCTCAGCCTCCCAAGTGCTGGAATTATAGGTATGCACCACGCTGCCCGGCCAGACTTTGATTTTTCAAAAATGGATAGTTTTGTGCAGTGAGTATGGTTTGGGTCAGGGCAAGAGTAGAGGCAGGGTGGTGAGTCCAGGTGACCAATTTGTAATGGATTTTGGAAGGCAGTTTAACAGAATTTGGTTAGTTTTGATGTCGGAATTGAGGGAGAAGGAGGCCCCAAGGGCAATTTTCACTTTGCTAGCCAAGTGACTGGCAGTGGCGGCACCACGGAGTATGGGAGTATGAAGTGTCAAAATCGTCAAGTTTCCAGCACCCAGGATGCTGAGGCATGATGGTTGTGGCAAGTCTGAGGCCAGCCTGGGCTCCAGAGTAAACTGGATGAACTATGCAGTGAAACCCCATTTAAAAAGAAAAAATTGCCAAGTTTAAGGTGCCTGAGGACTCAACAGAGAACCGCTGTCATGAAAGTGTGTGTGTAGGTTAAAGCCATCAGGGCATTTGCTCCTTATTGGTTCCAAGATTTCTGCAGGTGACCAGGTCCTTTATAAAAATGGTGCCTTTCCTTATAACCTCCCATCCCATAGATTGCAGTATGTTGTTCTAAACAGTCTCACTACGCTGTCCAGAGTAGCCTCAAAGCCGAGGTGTAAATATGAGCCGGGCCTGGATAACTTGGCAAGACTTCATCTCAAAAGAAAAATCATAAAAGTGCTGGAGTAGCTCAGTGCAAAGGACCTGGGTTCTAAAGAAACAAATCCAAATGTGATGCTGTCCGTGGCCTGCTCACAGCCCACAGTGTCCCCGAGGTGTGCCCAAACTCTTCAGTACATGTGCTAAGTACAATGCACATATTATTTATTATCCAAAGCAGGGTACTTCAGAGAATGAAATGGGGACACGGGGACAACGCATTACTTATGTAGTCATTCAGGGTTCAGTGCCCCCAGTTCACCCCCCCCACACACACACACACACTCTTCCTTTTAGGTGTCCAGGTAAATTCTGACTGCTTGAAACACCTTTCCCCTCTTCCTGTTTAGCTAACACGTTTCTGCTTTTTGGTTTTGTTGTTATTTGAAACAAGGTCTTGCTATGTAGCCCAGGCTGGATTTGAACTTGGAATCCTCCTGCCTCTGCCTCGAGAATGCCAAGAGTATAGGCACGTGGGCTAAATCTAGCCCTCTTTGGCCATCTAATCAAAACTAATTAAAGAGTCCAAATAATTGTTTTCAAGAATCTCTCCTGAACCCCAGGACTTTTGGGCTTCCCCCCACTGTGCCCCACACCATCTCGCCCTTCTCTCATCGAGTCCCTTATCACCCCAAACCCTAGAGATCGTTCCTGCTTAGACCCTCCCTCCAGACCAGCCGCACCGCCCAGGCCGAGGCCGGCTCCCTCATCTGTGGATTCCGAGCGTCTGCCAGAGCCTGGTTTGTGCATGCGCACTGGGCGGTCCACCGAGGGTGTGCGCACCTGCCCGCCGGCCGAGTGTGTGCCGTGGGCCCCGTATTGTCACCCTGCCTGCCGGACACACGGGAACAGATCTGGGAGGTGATCTGCGGGAGCCATGGGATCCCCTTCTCTCCGGCCTCTGCTCGGCTCCCCCTAGTGGCCGCTGGCCGGCAGTGACAGGCCTCCCGCGCAGGCGGCGGCTGCAGGGACCCTTGCTCCTGTGCTTGGTGGGGTGTCCTGGGCAGGAGGCAGCCATAGTCCTGGAAAGAGCTGGGTCAGAGCAGGAGTGCTAGGCTACCTGCCCCTCACGGTGCTCCCTGGCTTCGCCCAGCCTCTCCTTCCTCTGTACCCCCAGAAGTTCTACCCTAAGATCTTTGAGGGTAAACGACTAATATTGGGCAGTGCGGCTCTGGACTGCTTGCATGCTGGAGGCAGAAAACCTACTTAGTGTGTTGTCCAGGCAAGATGGGTCACTCAGGCCTGGCTGGCAAGTTTCTTTGAATACTCAAGCCCTGGATTATAGCAGGTAAACGTGAGCGAGCACATGGCAAATATATGGGTGGGCGTTGCTAGTAGACCTGCCAAGTGTGCGTGGGGACTTCAGCGTAAGAATATGACCCAGGGGCCGGAGATTTAGCTCAGTGGTTCCCGTGCCTGCCTAGCAAGTGCAAGGTCCCTGGTTTATCCTGGTAACATATACAATGATAAAATATCGGGCATGGTGACTCACGCCCACCAGCAATCAGTACCACACCCCATAATGCTGGGCGTGGTGGCTCATGCTTGTAATCCCAGCACTTGGGAGGCAGAGACAGGAGTATTGCTGAGTTCGAGGCTTGCCTGGGCTACATAGTGAGCTCAGGACCAGCCTGAACTACAAAGCAAGACCCTGTGTCCAAAAAAAAAAAAAAAAAAAAAAAAAAGAATTTGAGCCAGTTGGAAAAATACATGTGGCCAAGGGGCATGGGAGTGAGCTTGTGATTCTGTATAATTTCAGCTACTTTTGCTTCAAAATGAGATTTAAAAATTTTTTTGGCCTCAATGCTGGGTGTGGTGGCTCATGCCTGTAATCCTAGCACTCAGGAGGCTGAGGCAGGAGGATTGCCGAGAGTTAGAGGCTAGCCTGAGCTCAGGGCCAGCCTGAACTACAAAAGACAGACACTGTCTCAAAAAATAAGAAAGAATGAACAAAAGAAGGAAAGAAAGAAAGAAAGAAAGAGAGAGAGAGAAAAAGAAAGAAAGAAAGAAAGAGAAAGAAAGGAAGGAAGGAAGGAAGGAAGGAAGGAAGGAAGGAAGGAAGGAAGGAAGGAAGGAAGGAAGGAAGGAAGGAAAGGAAAGGAAAAGATGGTCCTGCGGCTCAGTCTCTGAGGTTGAAGTCCTCACAGTACTGCACGAGCTGACTCCTCACAGCCCCACAGTGGCTGGAGCAGGAGAGCGGGCTCTATCAGCCAACAGGCAGGAATCCCAAGAACAATTCTGGGGTTAGGCTCAGACTGTTCTTTTTTCTTCTTCTTCTTCTTCTTTTTTTTTTTTTTTTCAGTACTGGGGATCAAACGTGGGCCCTTGTGCTTCCAAAATAGGCGCGGTACCACTTGAGCTAAATCCCCAGCCTAGGCTTAGGCTTTTATAACAACTTGTTCTTTACTATTATCATTGAGAGGGTCTCACTGTGTATCCCACACAGGGTTTAAACTCACTACATAGCCCAGACTAGCCTTGAACTTTAGGCAGTTCCGCTGCCTCAGCCTCCCAAGTGGGGGGATTGCAGGCTTACAGGCCTGCACCACCAGCACCTATCCTGGCTAGAATTCACTCTAAAACCTCATTCAAAGAAACAAAAACAAAAACAACTCATTCCAGAGCTGAGCTTGGGGATGGAGGGAGAGGGAGGGAAGGATGAGATTGCAAGGGGAGTGGAGGATGGGGGGAGGGAGTTGAGAAAAGGAGGGAGAGAGGGGCAGAAAAGTCCTCAAAGAATAGAGGGCCTGGGGCCAGAGATTTCGCTCAGTGGTTCTGGCACCTCGCAAGCACAAGGCCCTGAGTTTGATCCTGGTAACCACATACAATGCTGGGCGTGATGACTCAAGCCCACCAGCCGTCAATACCACATACCACAGTGCCGGGCTTGGTGGCTCAAGCCTGTAATCCCAGCACTCGGGAGGCACAGACAGGAGGATTGCTGAGTTCGAGGCTGGCCTGGGCTACATAGTGAGCTCAGGGCCAGCCTGAACTACAAAGCGAGACCCTGTCTCAAAAAGAAAAGAAAAGAAAAAAAAAGAATAGAGGGCCTAGGAAGCTTTATGGCAAGCTCTCCTTAGCATTCTCAAAACCTATGGCCAGTTGGCTTCCAGGCTTCCAGGAGGAAACAGAGCCAGGTATTCCACAAGCGGAGGAGCACGCAGGATATAGCAGGAGGCGCTTGGGAGGTTTCGCCTTCCTTTTCACCCACCCTCCTCTTGGGAAAGGAAGCAATCTCAGGAGAGCTGAGGCAGTAGGAATCTGGCTGGCCCCCACCCACATGTCTTTTTCCAGGTCAAATTCAGTGTCTTAAAGCTTTAAAGATTATTGCTTCTGGGCCGGAGGGTTAGCTCAGTGGTTCCGGCGCCGGCCTCGCAAGCGCAAGGACCTGAGTTCGATCCCTGGTAACCACATAGAATCTGGGCGTGGAGACACGCCCACCAACAATCAACACCGCATACCACAATGCCGGACGTGGTGGCTCACGCCTGTAATTCCAGCACTCGGGAGGCAGAGACAGGAGGATTGCTGAGTTCGCGGTGGCTTGCCTGGGCACCATAGTGAGCTCAGGGCCAGCCTGAACTACAACGCGAGACCCTGTCTCAAAAAAAAAAAGATTATTGCTTCTTCACATTACTCAAATCAGTAGCTTCTTCTTCACATTCACTTGTAAAACATTCAAACAGTGATCTTCCCCACCTTAAAAATGCCGTGTCAGAGACCAGGGAAGTAGGTCAGTGGCACTGTACCTCACTGGAAAGTGCAGGGTCCTGTGTTCAATCCTTAATTAAAAAAAAAAAAATCTGGACCAAATGCACCAAACCTGGTTTTTTGTGTGGGTTTTTTTTTTTTTTTTTTTTTTTTTTTTTGTCCTGGGGGTCAAACTTGGGACCTCTCTGAGCTTGGGAGACAGGCACTGGAACCACTAAGCTAAATCCTCAGCTTTTGTTTTTTGAGACAGGGTCTCCCTTTGTAGTTCCAGCTGTCTCTGAGCTCACTATGTAGCCCAGGCAAGCCTCGAACTCAGCCATCCTCCTGTTTCTGCCTCCCAAGTGCTGGGATTACAGGTGTGTGCAGCACCATGCCCAAACTAAATGAACCAAATTTAACTACAAGTCACTTTCTGTATTATCAGACTTATGACAAACACCAAGAAGTTGCATTCACACTAGAATTTTCTTCAGATTTGATAACTATCATCTAGCCTTATTTCTGATTTATCATCAATCTTATATCTTACCCCCAACATAACAGGTTTTACGCAGGTTTTTCTTCAAAGCATAAGGTCTTTGGAGTTGGCTAACAGCATCTGCTCCAGCAGAAATATCCCAGAAAAGCAATCTGAGAATCCAGGGTGAGGCTTGGTCACGGTCTATACAAGCACGAGCGATCTGAAAGCGCTACCGTAGCTGAGCTCCACTGCAGCCATCTGCAAAGACCTCGCAAGGGTGATTCAGAGGAAGTGCTTGCTATTCACATCAACTAAGAAATGGAAACAATCTAAGTGTCTGTCAGCAGATGAGTGGGTAAAGAAAACGTGATATGTATACAAAGGTATTACTTGGTAGTGATACAAGAGGTCCTGCCATTTGCCATAGGATGAATGAACTTGGAGGACATTATACTAAGTGAAATACACTACAGAAAAAGACTGCATGACCTCAGCTTGGAGTGGGGTGCACACCTACACTGCTAGCACCCTGGGAGGATGAGGCAGGAGGATCATAAATTTGAGCCAGCAAGGCAATCTCAAAATTTAAAAAGCAAGGACAGGCAAGGGAGGTAGCTCAGTGTGAAGGCCCTTGGTTTAATCCTCAGAACTGAGGAAAAAAGATTGCGTTATTTAAGGAATCTTCAAAACATGGTAAGTGAAATATACAGAGACAGAGAATAAAACAGTGGTGATCAGGGGCACGGGAGAGAAGAACTGGGACAATGATGCGTGTGAGGAATGAGTCTACACAGCTAATGTCCAGCACGAGGGATGTGGCACTAATATCATCTAGGGATTCTCACTAAATCAGATTTAACTGCTTTTGTCGAAAAAAACTATGCAAGATGATGCTAAGTTTACTATCTATATGTATTCCCTGACATGATGGAACACTCATATCCAATATTTATTAAATAATAACTACAACAACTATTAAAACATTCTTTAAAAATCAAATAAATGGCCAGGTGTGGTGGCTCATGCCTGTAATCCCAGCACTCGGGAGGCAGAGGCAGGAGGATTGCTGAGTCTGAGGCTTGCCTGGGCTACACAGTGAGCTGAGGGCCAGCCTGAACTACAGAGTGAGACTCTCTGTCTCAAAAAAAAAAAAAAAAAAAAGAAAAGAAAAAGAAAATCAAATAAATACTTAAAAAAAGAAATGCTTGTACCTTGAACCAAGATTCTATAGAGCATCAAGTTTTACCTACCATAATTTAAAGAATTTTTGGCTAGGTGGCGTGGCATATGCTTGTAATCTCAGCACTTGGGAGGCTGAGACAGAAGATTGCCACTAGTTCAAAGCCAGCCTGTCTCAAAAAAGAATTTTCTTTGTTTTTTTAGATAGGTTTTCCACTATGTAGTTCAGGTTGGCCACAAACTCAATACAATCTTCCTGCCTCAGCTTCCTGAGTGCTGGGATAATAAGAATGCATCACCTTGCCTGACCTTCTCTTTATTCTTTTTTTTTTTTTTTTTTTTTTGAGACAGGGTCTCGCTTTGTAGTTCAGGCTGGCTCTGAGCTCACTATGTAGTCCAGGCAAGCCTCGAACTCAGCAATCCTCCTGCCTCTGCCTCCCGATTACAGGCATGAGCTGGGATTACAGGCATGAGCCACCACGCCTGGCACTGCTTCTCTTTATTCTTAAACATGGAGTCTCAGACCAGCAAAAAAAATCTATGAGAGAAACAGGTCTCAAAACACAAAGTAGGGCTGGGATTTAGCTCAGTGGTGTGGCTGCCTGCCTTGTAAGTTAAAGGTCATGAGTTCCATCTCAAGTAATGTAAGAAAAAACAACAAAAAACATGAAGTAGGTCTAGGGACATGGCTCAGGAGTAGAGTACTTGTTTGTCATGCACAAGGGCCTGAGTTGAATCCTCAGCGCTGAGGAAGGAAGGAAGGAAAAAGAAGCAAAGCAGGGGAAATATTTAGCTATAACCCTCTTGCCTTAAATTACCACTGTCAAGCCAAGTTTAGTAATACATGCCTGTAATCCTAGCACTCCAGGAGGACTAGATGGAGAGTCTGAGACCAGCCTGAACTACAGTTTCTGAGTTGCAAACAAAACAAAAAACCAACCAACAACAAGCCCCACCATTGTTTCCACAGAAGCCACTCTTTAAGTAGCAGTGTCCAAGAGCCAGTGAATCGTTAGGACAGAAAACCAGAGTGTATTCTGGGGGGGCTCATTTCTATAAGACACAGGGCCAGCAGTTGGAAGGAAGCAGCGAATAACTAACAGGCTAAAGATGGGTCAGTCCTTTGCCTGGAAATGAGACATGAATTAACTTGAACACATGCTAGCCCTTTAGATGTGTTTATTCTGATCCTCCCTCCTCCCATTCACAGCTACAAGAGTCACATATAACCAGTAAAAGCCAAAATGAAGGACCCTCTCTGAGATCTTTACAGCAGCCAGTGCAGTAAAGGTGGCAGATAGATAACATCTTTCTAAACTGTCTGAAGAACAAGGTCACCCCAAAGGCAGAAGCTACTCCTTTGAGCTTCTGGAAGGTACACTTTCTCTTCAAAAAGACCTGGGCCAGGGACGTAGTTCAGTGGCACTGCGCCTGCCTGGCAAGTTCAGGGTCCTGAGTTCCATCCCCAGGAGAAAAAAACAAAAACCTCCCCAAAAGAAACAAACAAGCCAGGCATGGTGGTTCAAGCCTGTGATCCCAGCAAACGGGAAGCAGAGGCAAGTGGACTGCTGTGAGTTCAAGGCCACCTGGGCTTCATAGTGAGTTTAGGGCAGCCTGAGCTACAAAGTGAGACTGTCTCAAAAAACTAAAACAAAACAAACAAAACCCCAGAGGACCACAACAGAGGTCTTCAGTCAAAATATTGTAGATGCCCCTTACACACTTTTACTTTCCATGGTCTCAACTGTTTATGTCCTGTTGCGTGCCAGAAATATGAGAAAATTCCAGAAATAAAACAACTTACAATTTATTGCATGCTGCTGAGTAAAGGGTGAAATCTCGTACTTTGCCATTGACTTGCCCAGAACATAAATCATCTTTTGTAAAAACATCCACACTGTTGCCAGCAGCCCCTTAGCCTTGGTTATCAGATCAACTGTTTCTGTATAATGGACTCGTACTCAAGTAGCCCATATTTTACCTGACTCTAGGCCCAAGGCACAAGAGTAATGTTGGTGATTTTCCAATTGTCCTTTTTATCAGTATTATTAATCTTACAGTGCCTAACTGGTAAAGCAAACTCTATCATAGGTATATAAGGGAAAAAAAGTACTGTATAGAGAGGGCCTGGTACCGTCCATGGTTTCAGGCATCCACTAGAGGGGCGGGGATTCCCCTGTGGTAAAGGGGGGAACCAAGTACTATATTCTGAAGGGAGGAAGCCAGACCAACTGATCCACTTCAGGAAATAGTACATAGCAAGCAAAGGGATCAATGCCCTATGTGGTATTTCTCCATAGCAAAGATTTGAAGAGAACTTGCTTATTTGCAGTGCTGGGATAAAAACTCAAGGCCTGGGGCCAGGATGTAGCTCAGTGGCACTGCACCTGGCTGGCAAGCACAAGGTCCTAAGTTTGATCCCTGCTACTGGGGAAAAAAAAAAAAACCCAAAACTATACCACTACACTATAGCCCACAAAAAAAAAAAAAAGAAAAAAGCCCAGCCAGGTGTGGTGGCTCACGCCTGTAATCCCAGCACTCGGGAAGCAGAGGCAGGAGGATTGTTGAGTTTGAGGCTTACCTGGGCTACATAGTGAGCTCAGAGCTGGTCTGAACTACAAAGCGAGACCCTGTCTCAAAAAAAAAAAAAAAAGCCTAGGCACATATTCGGTCTTTCCTTAGCCTCCCAGGGTACTTGGATTATAGACATGTATCACCATACTGGGCTTCAAAACAGATTTCATTTAGAAGGACTGAAATTAAATGCCAAACATCTCAGCTACTGGTGAAGGGAAATTATATCTGACAAAGTTCATTCAAAATGAATAAATCATGGAAACTGCACTCCTCCTTGTGAGCACATACCTAATTTTAGCCACCAGAAGAACCAGATAACTATGCAAGAAGTGGCTTCTTACTTGGCAGGTAGCCAAGCAAAGTGGTGTACACCTGTGATCCCAACATTTGGGAGGCTGAGGCAGGAGGATTGCTTTAAATTTCAGGCCAACCTGGAATACATAGACTCTGTTTCAAAACAAAAAAGCAAGTTTAAAAAACAGCAGTTATTTAATGTTTTATAATTCAGATACACTGCACAGAATTAAACTATGTCTAATTCTCATAATACCCTATATATCTTAAAGTATTACATTTGAATAAAACTATGATAGTACCCTCTCTTGGCTAACAAGATAACGAAAAGAATTTGCAAACCAAGAAATATGAGCTATCTGGGCCAAGATTTAGCTCAGTGGCGCCACCACCTGTCTTGCAAGCACAAGATTGTGACTTTGATCCCTGCACTGCAAAACCAGCCCCAAACCACAAAAAAAAAAAAAAAAAAAAAAAAAACCAAAAAAAAAAAAAAAAAAAAAAAAAAACCCAAAAATATAAGCTATCAATCACTGGATACCAAGACATCTAATCTACAGCTTCAGCAGAGAAATCAGTACACATATGATACAGACCCAGAGTCACACACATACTTTATTAGTTTCCTCTACATGAGACATTAAATCATCTTTTTAACAGAAATCTCAGGTCATGAGGCCAAACGGATCCAAGGAACGTGAAAATTAAATATTTAAATTAACCAAAAGGCACTAAATGATACCACCTAGATCCTACTGCCGTGGTGGCAACAGGCTATGGACGATCAAGCTACAGCAAATCATCTAAAGTGATGTCAGCGAGGACAAAGCAGGAAGCAAGTCATTTGTGCCTAAGAGGATATTTGGCCACAAAAAGGTCAAAATGGCCAACAGAAAGGAGCAGGTAGGAGAATCCAAACTTATCCAGGCAAGCAGTTGATGGGGCTCCGGCTCCTTCCTCCCAGGAAAGAAACACGAGCTGTGCTATATCATCCCCGCCCCACCTTCTCATTCCCACCCTCAAGCTGCTCAAACTGAGCTGCCGCCTCCTGCCCTGCAGGCTCCTGCGCTACTGGGACTGGGTTTAGGGCTGCCCGAGGGTTCTGTAATTTAGGGTGGAACTTAGAGAACTTGTCACACATGGCTGGCTCTGTCGCTAGTTGTTCTGAAGAAAGAACAACCTTAAAGTATTCACATGCAAAGGACTCCGAGCTTCTATAATCATCACATTCAAACGGCTTTAAACAACCTCAAGAAGTTATAAATATTGCAGCAGCTGAGCTCTAGTTAAAGCTGCAAGGGTCACAAAATCATCAAGGAAGGCAAAATGGGACAATGCAGGTAGGAAATCCCAGTGGTCAATCTCAATCTGTCTCTTCTCAATTTAAGATAAACTCTAATATGCCTAATATGAGATATGAAAAGCTACAGTGTAGCAAGCTGGGTCTTCCAAATTTGTCATCAAGTACCAAGGGAAAACATGGGTGAGTGGATTTCATTTTTAAAAAGCTCCACAAGTTACTCTATTATAAAGGGACATGACTGAACAGGTAGGAAACAGACTCTCCATTGTGAGTTCTTCTGATGGCTTCTGCAAGGATCATGGAGATGTCGATCACCTAGAAAGGTGGGAAAAGCACGTTAGTTCATAAGGACAGAGCTTCCTGACCACTCTGCAGCCCAGGCTTCTGGGGACTCTAGTGAGTATCCCCTCATAAGCCCATATTCAGCTACTCTTCATCTCAAGTTCCTTTTCTTTCTTTCTTTCCTTTCTTCCTTCCTTCCTTCTTTCCTTCTCTTTCTTTGTGCTGGGAATCAAAACCAGAGCTCTCACACTGAGTTATATATTCTTAGGGCTTTCTTGAGAGAAACTCTTTATTACCCAGGCTGGGCTTGAACTTGTGATCCTGTCTCAGCTTCCCTCAGTGCTGAGGCATGCACCACCACAGCCAGCTCATAACAAGTTTTTACTATAACCATTTAGGGAAGATTCAAAATGCTAATGATGAAGGAAAGGTTCCATTTTGGTACAATCAAAATAGTAGTGAGCTGTCATTTAAAAATCCCAGTACCCTAGGAGGCAAAGGCAGGAAGAGCAGGAGGATTGTAAATTTGAGCCCAGCCTGGACAACTCAGTGAGACCCTGTCTCAAAATAAAAAAAGGAAAATGGCCAGGGATATAGCTCATATGAAGGCCCTGGGTCCAGTCACTAGAATCAAAAACAAAACAAAACAAAGTAACTTTAACAGTTAAAAAAAAAAAAGACAAAACATAGTATTTACACTGGAAAAAACCCCACCTTTCTTAGAATGACAATATTCCTCTAATTATATGTATTAATTTCAGATAGCTAATGATTATATACATTTTTAGGGAAGGTCGTCTTTTTTCAGTGAGGTAGCCCTCAAACTTAAGTGTCTGATAATTATTTAGGGGAATACCTTAAGATATTGGCCACAGAACCTCTGGTTTTGTAGGTCTTAGATGGAGCAAAGCAATTTACATTTTTTTTTTTTGAGACAGGGTCTTGCTTTGTAGTTCAGGCTGGCCCTGAGCTCACTATGTAGCCCAGGCAAGTCTCAAACTCAGCAATCCTCCTGCCTCTGCCTACTGAGTGCTGGGATTACAGGTATGAGCCACCATGTCCAGTGCAATTTAACATTTTAATAAGAAACAGAGCCAACTTTGAGAAACACTAAGGAGCATTCTGCTAGTGTAAAGGTTTCTCATTATAATGCCCACAGGGGGCAGTAGTTAAATTCATACCAGAAGGCAGGAATTTGCAGACCTTAATGTACAACACAGTTGGTGAGCAAGGCTGGTAAGATGCAAAATCCTGGGTTCCATCCTGCGGAGAGAGGTCTGGTCCAGCAACTTGCAGGCATTTTCAAATTTTGGATCACAGATTCTGATGACAGACTAAAGCCTTAAAGCCAACAGTAGAGGTGGTGGCACACAGCTATAATTCCACCACTCGAAAGGCTGAAGCTGGAGGGTGCTGAGTTCAAGCAGGTCTGAGCTACACAGACAGATGCTATCCCCAAAATAACAAAACACAGGACTGGAGATTTAGCTCAGTGGTTCCAGCGCCTGACTTGCAAGCGCAAGGTCCTGAGTTCGATCCCTGGTAATCACACACAATGCTGGGCGTGGTGACTCATGCCCACCAGCAATCAGTACCACATACCACAGTGCCGGGTGTGGTGGCTCATGCCTGTAATCCCAGCACTCGGGAGGCAGAGGCAGGAGGATTGCTGAGTTCGAAGCTTGCCTGGGCTACATAGTGAGCTCAGGGCCAGAATGAACTATAAAGCGAGACCCTGTCTCAAAAACACAAAAAAACAATCACAAAAAAACACTTAATGAAGTCTTTTTTAAAGAAGGAATCTCATGTTTACCTGTATTTTGGAGCAGTGCTTCATCTTGTCCTCTTGAGGTATGGTGTTGGTGACAACTACTGCTTCGAAGCATGCATTGTTTATGCGAGAAATGGCTGGGCCAGAAAAGATTCCATGAGTCAAGATGGCGTAAACTCTGGTAGCGCCAGCAGAAAGAAGTCTAGAGGAAAAAAAGGGTTGTTCAGGATTAATCTTGTCACCATAGAATCTGAGTTAGGAGAAATGGGTTTTTAGTCTTCTATAACAAAAGTGCCATGACAATGTGGCTTAAGTTGAAACGTATCTCACAGTTCTGTAGGATGGCAAGTCGAACATCAATACCTAGATAGTGTGGGTTTCATTTTGCAGTCTTCTTTTGGCTTATAGGAGGCTACCACCCTGCTGTGCACTCACATGACCTCTTCCCATGCACATGCGTAAGGACCGTGCCTTGTAAGCGCTCCAGCATCCTCTTCTTATAAGGAACTAGTTCTATCTCGAAAGCTCTGCCTACAAGACTTCATCTAAACTAAATACTTCCCAAACATAAACTCCAAATACCATCACATTTGGGTTTAGGGTGCAACATACAAAATTTTTTTTTTTTTTGAGACAGGGTCTCGCTTTGTAGTTCAGGCTAGCTCTGAGCTCACTATGTAGCCCAGGCAAGCCTCGAACTCAGCAATCCTCCTGTCTCTGCCTCCTGAGTGCTGGGATTACAGGCATGAGCCACCACGCCCGGCAACATACAAATTTTGAGAGGGCACACTGTGTCTATATCAAGAAGAAATGTGCACAAAGCCACTTCTTGTGTAGTTATAAAAACCTCTCAAAGGTGATGTGCTCTTCTTACTTTCTGCCTGAACAAAACGGCAGTGTCTTCCAAGGTAATCTTGGGAGGCCACATGTTAAAGATGCAGTATCACAAAACTGGAAGAGGCTAGGTCCCTCAAAATGAGCACAACTAGGAATACCTGTTGGGAAAAATCCTGTTTGGGAGAAATAATTAGAAGGTCAAAACTGACCCGGCCTTCCTGCAGACAGACTTTGGACTTAACCATGTTGCAAAAGGATCCTATTTGGAAGGAATAATTGGAACACCCTTAATGGCTGCCTAGACTTTGCATTCAGCTCACCTTCACCCTGGATAACAACAAGGACTCTGGTCGTCCCACATGCTGTGATGCTTCAAGGTGAAACTGTTCCATTGCTGGTGTTTACCCTGCCTTCTGAGTTTTTGTTACATTTTTGTTATTAGAGAGCTGCTGAATAAAAGTGTGGCAGGCTGGGGCCTGGGGTCTTTTGCCACCCAGAGTAGCATGGATCAGGCCCAAGCTCAGTTTCTCTAAGCTATATATTATTTCGCTGCATGCAGTCGACTCACAGGAGACTAGAACCTACATCCAGAGGTCTTAGTTACATTCCTCTCCCCTGGATCCCACAAGTACCCACACCGGCACACGCTATGCATAAAAAATAAAGTATCATGTTAAGTCATCAGCCTACCACAGGAATGATCTATTACACCAGTTAACAATACCCTATAAATAAGGAAATCAAGGTTGAAATAGGTTTTTTTTTTTTTTTTTTGAGACAGGGTCTCGCTTTGTAGTTCAGGCTGGCTCTGAGCTCACTACATAGCCCAGGCAAACTTTGAACTCAGCAATTCTCCTGTCTCTGCCTCCCGAGTGCTGGGATTACAGGCGTGAGCTACCACGCCCGGCTGAAATAGGTTTTATAAATATAGAGAGGGTTCAAGACAGGAATAGGAATAATTCAGCACTCAAATACATTGTCAGTACTTGTTATGTGCCAGGTATAGACACTTGGGAGTTTATACAAAAATATTACAAAAAATAATGCTGTCTGTCATGACTTGGATTGTAAGCAATGAGGAGCTACTTAACATTCCACAGGAGAGGACTGATAAGGTCTAGCCATAGTTTTAAGAAAACTCAAAGGTAGGGCCAGATTTAGCTCAGTGGTTCCAGACCCCTGCTTGGCAAGCACAAGGTCCTGAGTTTGATCCCTTAACCACATACAATACAGGGTGTGGTGACTCATGCCCACAAGCAATCAGTGCCACATACCACAGTGCAAGGCATGGTGACTCACACCTGTAATCCAAGCACTGGGGAGGCAGAGGCAGGAGGATTGCTGAGTTCAAAGCTTGCCTGGGTTACATAGTGAGGATAGGGCCAGCTTGAACTACAAAGTGAGACCCTCTCTCAAAAAAATCAAACAAACGAAAAAAAAAAAAAAAAAAACAAACAGCACAAAGACTGAGGAAGCAGACTGCTTGCCCTTAGGCCTTGGGTTAAATCCCTAGTACAGTGCGAGAACAATCAGAAAAGAGAGGCAAGGATTAGAGCACTGTGAATGGAATTAATACCACTGCACTGCACGCTTTCAAATGGTGAAAATGTAAACTCAGCTTGGTGGTGCCCTAGTCTCAGCTTCCTGGGAGGTTGAGGCATGAGGACCTCAAGTTCGAAGCCAGCCTGCACAATTTGGAGAACCTCTGTCTCAAATTTAAAAATATAAATAAGAAAGGTTAAAACGGCAAATTCTGTTATACAGATGAGATCAGGTGAGTTCAGGGTACTGTGGCCATAGACAAAATACTGTCATCCAGATATCACTTCAATGAGTTTGGACTTCACAAAAGCAAGAAACATTCAAGTAGACATTGTACTCAGAACTTGGAGCCATCTATGGGTCAGCGACACTGCTGCAGGGTAGCACTGAAAACCACTGCAGCCAGTCGGCCACATCATCATGAGGGGTAACAACCAAAACCCTGTAGAGTGTGATGTCAGTAAACTGTGAGGCACCGCACAGTGTATTTTGACTCACAACGCTTTCACTCTTTCATGGGTTAAGTGAATGTACAAGGAGTATCTGCTCAGCACTAAAAAACTGGAGGAAGAACTAAGAGAATTTGAAAAATACTCATCAACTCACTAATTCAAGCCTAGGATGCTGAAAATCTCCCTACTTATTCCTAATAAGCTACTTATTCCTTCAATTCAGTTATCAAAAGATTAGCAAGCTGCCAGCATTTGATGGCAGTTTTTCTCTGTTTACTTTTAACCACTCCACACTCACTTGTCAGCTGCGTGGCAGATTGTGCCACAAGTGTCAGCCATATCGTCCACAAGGATAGCCACTCTATCCTTCACATCTCCCACAAGCACCATGCGGTCCACTTCATTGGCCTTCTTCCGTTCCTTGTGAATCAAGGCAAAGTCCACATTCAACCGGTCTGCAATGGAGGTAACTCTGTAAAAATAGAGTGTTCCAAGTTATGCATGTGTATGTGGCTTCTTAGGGGCTAGATGTGTTGCTTACTGGTAAATAAAGAGTGAGCTCCTGGCTTCCATCCCTGGCACTATCCAGAAAGGTGGGGGCTGGTTGTGTGTGGGGTACTCCTTGAAACTGTGAACCGTTCCCAGGGCTGGATGAAAGCAGCTATCACTGACAGCTCAAAGGCAACCTTATGAACTAAGTTTAATGGCCTAATGCCGCTCAGGTCCAGCAGCAGTTTTAGGAATGCATTACTCAAACTTTGATGAACATTCATGCTGGGTAGGGGACTGACAGACACCCTCACCAGTCCTGGGACACAATATAATATCAAGGCACATGAACAGATTGACAGTAGAAGGGAGGAGAGAAGACTTCATTGACTACCAGAGGGGACATACAGAATGTCTTAAGAGTCCATTGAACACCGTGACTGAGGATGTGGTAAGGTGAACCAGGTGAATTTGAAGCTGGCAAGGGAGAAGCAGTGCTCTGCCTATTTGTTCCCCTCTGTGATGGTGGCAAAATACCCACCAACTGTCAATGCCAATTTTACCTGGACACCAAGCTTGGGAGTTCCTTTTAGGAATGCTAGAAAGAAAGTTATGCTAATTAACAACCCAAAGTATCTCCAAATCCAAACAGAATTCTTTTGTTCCTTATTGTAGCATAACACAAACTACACTAGAAGGTGGCATAGAAATCTGTCTGGTGACAAAGTATCACATAATTCAATCACACAGAAAACCATTGAGTGTAAACAATAGTATATTGTACTGGCAAAATGTATGTCCATCTTCCACTGTTTTATATTAGTCATGTGTGAAGAAAAAACTTGTGCTTTGGGTTTTGTCCTCTAGCATTATGTCCTTTTTTTCTTCTATGTTCACAGAGCTGAATTTTTGCTGGATAGAGGAGAACCTGTAACCATACAGTAAGGTTTGAACCATAACTCTAGACAACCTTCATACCTTGATCCAAAAAACTGGGGCCAGGGATTTAGTGGTTGGGGCATCTGCCTGGTAAGCACAAGGTCCCGAGTTCAATCTCTGGTACCACATACCACATTGTTGGGCGTGGTAGCTCACGCCTGTAATCCCAGCACTCAGGAGGCAGAGGCAGGAGGATCGCTGTGAGTTTTGAGGCTTGCTTGGGCTACAAAGTGAGTTTGGGGCCAGCCTGAACTACAAAGCAAGACTATGTCTCAGGAAAAAAAAAAATTACAATCAGCTCTCCATTACTACTGCTTAGAACATTAATGTGTAGTAACTAATTTGCTCGGGATGATCACTTAGCCAACATATATACATAATTAATCTGAGTGCCCCAAACTATCTATGCTGGCCATCACACTGACCAGGAAAACAGTAAAAAGCTATAAACACCGAGTCACCTCAAACTCTGCCAAGACAGAAGTGATAGCCACTCCCCTTGGAAAATATTTCATCACTGTAAGCCAATTTTAATAAAGAAAATTATCTAAAGTAGTAATTCATCTGCTGAATGTAGCTTTCTTCTACCCAACCCTGGAAAATCCTGCTTAGTTATTTCACACAGGACCATCCATTTCCTCCTCAGTCCACTAGCAAGATGTGGAGACTAAGCCTAAGGACAGTAGATGACAACTTCCAGCTGGAGGTTCTCATGCTGTATCTACTTCTGCAGATAGTAAGCAGTGAGGACATGGGACTCATCAAGCCACACTTCTGGCTGCAAACAGGACTCCAAGTTCTCAGTTTATCACTTCCTCGGAGTTACTGAAATAAAGAGGTTGCTGTGAAAGTCACGGAAGATCTCCATAGCTTTCAGATGGTCTTGAATAAGCGTGTCCTAATCATTTGTGTTTTGCAGCTTTTTGCTCTATTTCCACAACAAGAACATGTGTCACACTTTTGAATGCTTTACTAACCTGTAAGCCACTAAGAAAATCAAGGGTTCTTAGTCTATACCACGGGAGCTAGGAGGCACTGGAACTGGCAATGAGTTTGCTTAAAATTTTACTCTTGGTCTTAAATTAAACACAGTATTGGGCTGTGGATTTAGCTCAGTGGTTCCAGTGTCTGCCTCTTAAGTGCCAGGTTACAAGTTTGATGATCCCCAGTACAGTATACCACAATGCCAGGCGTGATGGCTCACATCTGTAATCCCAGCACTCAGGAGGCAGAGGCAGAGGACTGCAGTGAGTTTGAGGCTAGCCTAGGCTACATAGTGAGCTCAGGGCCAGACAGAACTATAAAGCGAGATCCTATCTCAAAAAAACAAAAACAAAAACAAACCACCACACTATTTTACTTCCTCCTTAATAGTTTTACTCCAAGGAACAAAATGATCTAACCAAAAGCATTACAAAAGGTCTGTAAAAATTTGCTCATCTACTAACATGGGGCCCAACAGCAGTTGCCAGTCATTAGAAAATCAAATTTGCTACCCTTCCCAATAAGTTTCTAGCAGTGTTGTTGCCTCTGTAACACTGTTATTAATGTTACTGTGATGGCTTGTGTCTCGATGGACCCCCAAAGCCTCATTCAGAAATGGGTGAGGAGTTTCAAAGGTGGCTGGATTAGGGTATGAAAGGGGACTAAAGGTGTCATGCTGGGACTAAGGGATGGATAATGGAAGCCCCACCTGGGCATAAAGGCACCAATCAATGGGCTTACAGTGAGGTTGGACTATCAAGGGGGAGAGGGAAGGCCTGCAGGCTGCTGTTTGCCACTTCGCTGTCTCCTGCCTACTTTGTCATGATGAATTATTTCTCCTCAAAGTGTTCCCTCCTGCCCTGAAACCAGCCAAACCTGGACTGAAACCTCTACAAACTCTGAGCTGAAATAAACATTTCCTCCTAATTTTCGCTGTCAGGTATTTTGTTTCACTAAGCAAAAAGTAACACAGTTACAGTACTTACAGCCAAGCTCACAATATCCTGACTAATTAGGGCCACTTTTGTCTTGTCTACTGAGTAGCAACCCAGGCTACTAAAAGTAAACTATATATAACCCACATGTCACCAGTGGTACGTCCATTCTAAAGTACTTTAAAACTGCCACTTGAATACAACAGCACCACTTCATGATATAGTTGCTAAAAGATTTTATATTTGGAACAATACTAATTTCAACCAGGAAGAAAGAACAAGAAAAGACAAAGAAAAAACTCAAAGCAAAAAATGGAGACAAAGCTTTCGTATATAAGGGAGTGGGTAGAGAAAAAGAAGCAAGATATCATGTACTGGTACAAATTCCCTAGGATGGATGTTATTATATATATCTAAAATATGCCAACTAATGTTTTGTTAAAAAAATAATTTGAACCATACCTCTTGGCTCCACCAGCATCAGGTGAGACAATTGTACAGTTCCTCCACTCAGAGATATTCTCCCTGATCCACTTCAGGACAGCCGGCTCTGCATACAGATTGTCCACTGGGATATCGAAGAACCCCTAGAGAAAGAAGTTGCTCAGTCTTGTTTTATTTTTCTTCTCTTCCACTTATAAATGGTTAACACAAGAAAAAGTCAGTAACTTGCCTAAGGAATACCTTACTAGAACCTTCAATGTAATGGGGGAGGTGTAGAAGATTGTACGAATGATCTCCTCAAATTTTGGCTGAGAGAACCCATCCAGGGATCAGGAAAACCACCTCAGGTACCCCCACAACTGACCGCAGGGTCTGAATGAGCTCTTATAAATAGCCGAATTGAACCAAGACCAAAAGAACTGCCAGGCCAGTGTTCAGACTCATAAATTAAGACTGCTTTATGTCACCCAATGTTGACGGGGTTTAACTCATAAACGGACAGAGATGTTCTGGTATATAAACTCAGAAGAAAGTCTTTCTAATACATGACCATACAATAACTGGCAGTTAGAAAATCCATGTTCTAATTCTAATTTTTACAGATTAACTTCTCAATCAAGTTACTTTTCTATAAACTGGATACAGTCCTCTGCCCTACATACTTCATTAGATTGCCACAAAATTCAAGTAACAACGATATGAAAGGCACTTTAAATAGTATAAAATAAATGTGGTGTTCTAATCTCCTTATTCTGGGTTTATGGAGGATAATAGGTTCCAATGTCAGTGGTTCTAAACTTAAGGCTGAATGTTCAAGGGGAAGAGTAATCATGATAATAAAGTTCACATTTATTGAACATGTGTCATGGGCCAGGAATTATTATATCTTTTTTAACACTCAAAATGTGTCTTTAGAGAAGTAAACTGCCCAGGGTTACAAAGCTAGTATGTTTTAAGTACCGGTATTCAAACTATGTCTGAGCTAAAAGACTGTGCTCTCTTTCCATAATACCAGACTGCCCCTACTGAACCACCCTAAATGACAGATCACAAACCGTGCTGATAACTGTACTTTAGACGAATATCTTCAAGATGCTGTCAATGCCTAGTTTACCTGAGCTGCACTCGGGCAGTTTCTGGCTCCTCTGCAGCCTCCACCACTGTCAGTCCACTCATCCCACATTTCTGACCCCATTACTGTACTCATCTTTACTATACCTGAATCTGAGAAGCATGTAGATCCATGGTGATGATATGGTCTGCACCTGCTACAGATAGCATATTTGCAACAAGTTTGGCTGAGATTGGAGCTCGGCTCTAAATGGAGGGGAAGAAATAAAGAAAAATTAAAAAGCTAATATGTGGCCATGGACTGAATAGGTCATAATCTACAACAAATATTAAGTGAATCTTAACTATTCCAACTCAGGCTACATATTTCAGTAATGACTGTAACTTCCTAGTTTTCATTTTTTTTCTTTTCCTTTTTTTTTGAGACAGGGTCTCTCTTTGTAGTTCAGGCTGGCCCTGAGCTCTCTATGTAGCCCAGGCAAGCCTTGAACTCACAACAATCCTCTTGCCTCAGCCTCCTGAGTGTTGGGATTATAGGCATGCACAACCATACCCGGCTCAAAATATATATCTGACAGTTAAGGATTCTGAGCAGTTCTCCTGTTTTCCCTGCTGAAAAAAGATTCTGCTCCTACCTTATCCTTCTTATCCTGCCGGGCATAAGGGAAGCATGGGATGACCGCAGTGACCCGGCTGGCCGAGGCAATCTTGCAGGCATTAATCATGATTAAAAGCTCCATTAGATTGTCATTGATTTCACCACAACCACTCTGAACAATGTAAACATCTTCTCCACGTACACTTTCGCCAATTTCCACACTAAAGTGAAGAAATACAACGTAAAACAGTAGATTTTAAAGTAAGGTCTAATAAACATAGCTTCCCAACAACCATGCTCTGGGGGGATTAGAGTTCTAATGTGGGCATCATCATCTCAGACTTTGGGGGATCCCATTAAGAACCAACAGCAGTTTCCTGCCTCCGTTTACTGCAGTGTACTCTGTAAATATGATTTCCTACAAGTGACACAGCATGAAAAAGACCAGTCAACTTGAGTCTAAAGTACTCACAAATAATTGAACCATAATTTCAGGATGTGGCCATGTGGTGTAAACACAGATTATGTATCACCTGTGACTGTTATTTGGCTAAAGTAGGAACGTAAGGAATTCATGGCCACTGCTCTATGATGCTTTCTAGAGAAGACAGCACAGTTTCTGGCACACTAGCAAATGCTGTAGACTGAGTGCTTATGTGTTCGTCCTGGCGCTAGGCATGCAGCAGCAAGAGATGTGACTTTCTCCTATGCTAACTACTCTGATCTAATCACTAAGTTTTGCTTAATAAAAACTCCATAGGAGGGGCGGGAGATTTAGCTCAGTGGTTCCAGCACCTGCCTAGCAAGCACAAGGTCCTGAGTTCGATCCAGGTAACCACATACAACAGTACCTAGCGTGGTCACTCATGACCACCAGCAATCAGTATCACATACCACAATGCCAGGTATGGTGGCTCACGCCTGTCATCCCAGCACTCGGTAGGCAGGAGGATTGCTGTGAGTGCCAGGCTTGCCTGGGGTATATAGTGAGCTCAGGGCCAGTCTGAACTACAAAGTGAGACCCTGGCTCGAAAAAAAAAAAAAGTGTCAGACTTACTTATATACTAAAAACTATCCAATACTCCTGAACAAAAAAATTTTTTAAAAAATAAGCTGAAATAGAATCATTTGTTCCTTTCTATTCCAAGTATGCACTGAAGAAATCTTACTTTTAAAAAGAATATATTGTTGCCTTTTTATTGTTTTGGGGAGAGGCAGGTTAATTTATACTGTAATACAAGAAGAAAAAAATAGCAGGCCCAAGGCATATAGCTCAGTGGCATTGTGCCTGCCTGGCAAGTGCAGGGTCTGGAGTTCGATACTGCTACAGGGGGAAAAAGAACAAGAAAAACAAATGGAAGCTAGTGGTATAGGCTCCACGGTGGAATACGAACGTAGCATGCTCCAGGCCCCAGGTCTGACCCCTAGACAAACACACACACACACACACTCACACACACACACACGCAAAATATAAAAAAGTAACCAATTTAAAATAGGGAAAATGAGATTCCTGCTAGCCATTACAAAAAACACCCATATAGGATTTTATAGTATGGATCCTTATGTTACAAATACATTATTGTTGAAATAAATAATCTAAGTTCCTACCTTAAGAAACCAGAAAAAGAGCAATTTAGAGTAGCAAGCAAGAAAATAATATGAGCTGAAATCAAGAAAATAAAAAAATAGAAAAATAGAGAAAAGTCAATAAAACAAAAGACAAGTTCTTGGGAAAAGGGCAGGAATCAGTAAAATTGATAAACCTCCAGGAAGACTAATAAAGACAATTTCATGGAGAATTCTACCAAACATTTTAGATAATCTTTTCCAGAAAGCACATAAGGAGGGAAAACATTCCACCTCATTTTATAATTCCACTATTACCCAAACCAGACAGAGGCAATAATAAGATGAACACTGCGGAGCGGGGTCAGTGAAAGCAGTTGTGGTTATTACAGGCAACAGGAAGGATCTGAGGAGGTAGGGTCACTCCGTATTGACTATTTTTCAGTGTCAGTGAAATCATGCGTTAACACCATATCACAGTTGTATGAGAAAACTATAGGTGGGGGAAAAAACTACAGGAAGGTGGGAAAAACTGGGCCCTGACACTTCTCTGTATTATTCCTTACAATTGTATGTAAATCTACAACTACCTTAAAATTCAGTAATTTTTGTCCAATGAGGGACTGAACCTACGGCCTTCTACATACTAGGCAAGTGATTTACCACATCATACTTTGCATGTACTTGAATAAAACTTTACTGCAGCCGGGGATTTAGATCAGTGGTGCTGCCAGCCCACCTTGCAAGCTCAAGGTCGTGAGTTTGATCTTCGGTACCACTAAAAAAATCTCAAAAACTTTACTGCAGCCCTCAGTGAGAATTGGAGTGGCAGTGCCAAACCTAGAGGCATTGTAATGCACACCAGGAATCCCAGTACACTGGGAAGCTAAGGCTGCAGGACTAAATTTAAGCCCAACCTTGCAATTTAGCAAGACCGTCTCAGAATAAAAGGATTGGGGCCGGAGATTTAGCTCAGTGGTTCTGGTGCCTGCTTCCCAAGCACAAGGTTCAAAAAAACAGAAACAAAAGACATGAAAAAGGGCTTAGGCAAGAGATTTCACCCAGCAGTTCTAGTGCCTGCCTAGCAAGTGCAAGGTCCCTGGTTCAATCCAGTAACCACATACAACAATACTAGGTGTGGTGACTCACGCCCACCAGCAATCAGTACCACATACCACAATGCCAGGCATGGTGGCTCGGACTATAATGTAATCCCAGCACTTGGGAGGCAGAGGCAGGAGGATTGCTGAGTTCGAGGTTTGCCTGGGTTATATAGTGAGTTCAGGGCCAGCATGAACTACAAAGTGAGACCCTGCCTTAAAAGAGGTGGGGTGGGTGGAAATTTAGCTCAGTGGTTCTGGCGCCTGCCTCTTAAGCGCAAGGCCCTGAGTTCGATCCCGGTAACCACATACAATGCTGGGTGTGGGGACTCACGCCCACCAGCAAGCAATACCACATACCACAGTGCCGGGCATGGTGGCTCACGCCTGTCATCCCAGCACTCGGGAGGCAGAGGCAGAAGGATTGCTGAGCTTGAGGCTTGCCTGGGCTACATAGTGAGCTCAGAGCCAGCCTGAACTACAAAGTGAGACCCTGTCTCAAAAAAAAAGGGGCGGGGGGCTGGTGATGTACCTCATTGCAAAAGGCCCTGGATTCAATCTCTAGTACCAAAACCAAAAGAAAACACACCAGTAAGAAAACAATAAAAAGCCCTGAGGTCTAAGACACAAGAACCTGGTTCAGTTGTATTTTCTAAGAAGCCATGAAAGACTGAGGGAACCTGGAAAACTCCAACTTTAATAGTTAACTTGAAAATACCTCATCTCAAGGGTCAAGGATTTAGCTCAAGTAGCACCACACCTACCTTGGAAGCACAAGGGCTCAAGTTTGATTTCTAGTACTACACACACACACACACATACACACACACACACGCACGCACAAAGAGAAAATAGCTCATCTCAAAATATTTTCTTCCTAGTTTGTCATCCATTAGCTACACTCTACATTTTTTCAGCACACCCTATTCTACTCTTGCCTCTGCACCAAATGCTCTCTCTACAATTTCTGAACCGCTGTTTCAGGCTTCCAATAAAAATACATTCCCCAGGCTTTCTTACCAACTGTGATGTCTGAGAACATGTAAAATTAACTGACTTAACCCACTGGGCATGGAGGCACATGCCCATGATCCCAGCAAAGGGGAGGCTGAGGCAGGAGGATCACTGAGTACGAAAGCCAGCCTGAGCTACATAATGAGACCACATCTCCAAAACCAGTGACTTAAAATCCTACTAGTCAAGTGTAGTGGCACATGCCTGTACTCCTAGCAATTGGGAGGCTGAGACAAGAGGATCACTTTGAGTTGAGGTCAGCCTGGACTACATAGTGAATTCAAGGACAGCTTGAATTACATAGAAGACCTTGTCTCAAAAACCTATTAACTGGGACTGGAGATATAGCTCAGTGCTTCCGGTGCCTGCCTTGCAAGCATAAGGTCCTGAGTTCGATCCCTGGTAACCACATACAATGCTGGGCGTGGTGACTCACGCCCACCAGCCATCAATACCACATACCACAGTGCCAGGTGTGGTAGCTCACACCTGTAATACCAGCACTCTGGGAGGCAGAGGCAGGAGGATTGCTGAGTTCGAGGTTTGCCTAGGCTACATAGTGAGCTCAGGGCCAGCCTGAACTAAAAAGTGAGACCCTGTTAAAAAAAAACAAACCTATTAACTAAGGGTCACAGATTTAGCTCAGTGGTTCCAGTGGCTGCCTAGCAAGCGCAAGGTCCCTGGTTCAATCCCGGTAGCCACATACAACAAACAATACCAGGTGTGGTGGCTCACGCCCACTGGCAATCAGTACCACATACCACAAATGCCAGGTTTGGTGGCTCAAGCCTGTCATCCCAGCACTTGGGAGGCAGAGGCAGGAGGATTGCTGTGAGTTCGAGGCTTGCTGGGCTACACAGTGAGCTCAGGGCCAGCCTAAACTACAAAGTGAGATCCTGTCGCAAAAACACACACACACACACACACACACACACACACACACAATCCCTATTAACTAAGCAGATGTGGGGCATCCATAACCCAGCTACTTGGAGGCCAAGGGAAGAGGATAGACAGTTTAAGGCCAGTCTGGACAATTTAGTGAAACTTTGTATCAGTACCTAAAAATCCCAGCACTCGGGAGGCAGAGGCAGGAGGATCACCTTGAGTTTGAGGCTACCCTGAGCTACAGAGTGAATCAAGGCCAGCCCGAACTGCATATTGAGACCTTGTCTCAAAAATAATAAATAATAATAGGCTGAAGGATATAACTCACTGCTCTGGGGTTCAATCTCCAGTACCACAAAAAAAGCAAAAAGGAAAACAACAGAAGAGAAGGATAAGTGTCCTCTATGCTGCGGACATTTTATCAATTGTCAAGAAACAACTAAACGTGCTGGCAATGTCCACTATGCCAATGGCCAAACTGCTCTCTGAAGACATTCTTCAAAGCTCACAGACAGGCAGGAGTGTTGGGGGCATCCCAGGATAATAAGCTCCCGTTTAGGAAGGCCTAAGCTCTAGAATGGCAGTCTGACATGGCGATGGTTACTGGGTACCTGAAATGTGGCTAATGTGACAGGAACTGAACCGAGTTGTGCTGGAAGATGCACGCCTTACATTGAAGACGGTATAAAGGAAAGGGAAACTACCTTGATTTTTTAATGATCATAACCACTACTGAAATTATAGGCTTGTGATATATTGGAATAATTTTTTTTCAAAAACTCAAACGAACAGGATTAACATTTCCTGGAGGTGACCAAGTTCTAAAAGTTACTCCCTGTGGTAGGGTCAAAGAAGCGGCAGTGGTTGTTGGAAGGGATTCTTTGGATCTTTATTACAAACTTTGAGAAATCCCAGGCTAAGAGATGCTTCTTTGTTTTATGGTACAAACTTGGGTTTTGACCAAGTACTACCAATGACTGAACAACTCTGAAGCTCAGAAAATCCTAAGCCCGTCCATATTCTCCTACCATACACTTCACCATCCTAACCAAGATCTCCATTTCCCTGGGACAAAAAGAAACAAGCACAGTGATTTCCAGTAAGGTCTTTGCCCTCTACATCCTGCTATCAGACGTCTTCATTTCTGTCAGGAACACAGAATTACCATTTGGAGGGGCCAGGGATTTAGCTCAGTGGTTCCAGCGTGTGCCTGGCAAGCACAAGGTCCCAAATTCAATCCCTGGTAACCACATACCACAATGCCAGGTGTGGTGGCTCATGCCTGTAATCCTAGCACTAGGAAGGCAGAGGCAGGAGGATTGCTGTTAGTTCGAGGCTTGCCTGGGCTACACAGTGGGCTCAGGACCAGCCTGAACTACAAAGTGAGACCCTAACTAAAAAAAAAAAAAAAAAAAAAAAAAGGAATTATCACCTAGACTCCAGCCATTTAATGGCCTGAGTCAGGTTCTTTGAGTAGGACTTAATACTCCAGTGCAATTGGACAACTGACCCAAAACAATATAAGGAAAAGGGTTGACTTTCTCTTCTCTGTGCTGTTGTTCATTTTTTGGTAGTACTGTGGATCAAACTTGGGCCCTTGTGCTTCCCAGGTAGGCGTGGTACCACTTGAGCTATAATCCCAGGCCCTTCCTCTGTGCTTTTAATGTTTTAGTATTTTCTTTCCCTTTCCCTTTCCTTCTCCTTCTCTCCCTCTCCCCCTCCCTCCCTTTCTCTTTTTTTCTGAGATAGAGTCTTGTATGTAGTTCAGGCTGGCTTGGAACTCAAATCATCCTCCTGCTTCAGCCTCCCAAGTGCTGGGATTATAGACGTGTATCACCATTACTCAATATCATAAGGGTCCAACCCATGAAATCCTTAGGGTTTTGTACCTGAAGTCTGATGTTTCATGGAAACAAAATGAATTGGGCATGGTGCAAAGTGCCTATAATCCAAACTACTTAGGAGGCTGAAGCAAACTGATACTTTGAGGCCAGCCCAGCCTACATGAGGGGTGTGGGAGTGTGTCTCCGGGGTAGAGTGTCCCTGGGTACAAGCAAACTAGGCCACTGCCTTGATTTACTGGACATAATTCTAATTTCACTTTGACAAAGCCTTAAAAGCCCCTGAGCTACACTGAGATTATATAGAATGATCAATAAATAGTTCAATGGATCCTCTAAAAATCTCCTGTGTGTGGTGGGAGACACCTGTAATCCCAGCATTCTGGGGGAAGCCGGGGCAGAAGGATCCCAAATTCTAGCCCAGGCTGAGCAACTTAACAAGACTGTTTCAAAATAAAAACGAAGGGCTGGGAGTACAGCCTGGTGCTAAGGTACTAGGTTCAACCCCAGTACCACAGCCAGCCAGCCAGCCAGCCAACCAGAGAAATGATAGATAAGATCTCATCACTATTCTTAATGGACTCCTCTAAACCTTAAGAGATGAACAGCTATGGCAGTAAGTGATGGGAGACAGCTGTGTCCTAAACCCATCTGCTCCTAAGAGATTAGGTAGAAAGACCTAGCTCAGCAGTTCAGAGGGCAATATTCCTATCCATTCCCTCAAGTTAATGGAGTGTTCTGAACTTAGTTTTCCTCAGTCCATGCAAAATAACAAAATGAACTCCACAGGAGCGAAAATTTAAAAGCACAGTAACATTGAGGTCCATAGCTAGCATTAATCTCTGAAACACAGTTCCCTCTTTTGTAAAACGAGGATAGAAAGAACAATGTTGAATTAAATACAGTATGTATAAGGCATAGCACAGAAACTAGCACCTAAGCATTTGCTATGCATTAATATGTATTTTTGTGATGTTGGGGAATTGAACACAGGCCCTCCCACACTGAACTATGTTCCCAGCCCCACCTTTTTAAAACAAGGCCTTGCTAAAACCCTGTATTATTCAGACTAGGCTCAAACCTGTGATTCACCTGCCTCAGCCTCTCAGAGTACTGGGATTACAGACACACACCATCATGCCCAACTAAGAATTACATATTCTTAGCACTTATTACTGCTGCACACTGGTAATCCTAGCTACTTGGAAGGCTGAGGCAGGACTGAGTTCAAATCCAGTTGGGGCAATTTATGCAGACCCTGTCTCCAAATAAAATGTTCAGGGTTAGAACACTTGCCTGGCATGCCCAAGGCCCTGGGTTCAATTCCAATGACCAGAAAAAAATAAAGCCTGAAAAGAATATCTATCCTTTTGCCCAGTACTTTACAGTGATACATGGATACCTATGTTTATAGCAACACAATTCATAATGGTTTGTTTTGTACATGTGTGATATGGAGCACCAGTCAGCCATAAAGGGTACCTTTGAGTCCTCTGTACAAAAACTGACGTGCCTGAGACCATAATGATACGTCAAAGTAATCAGACACAGAAGATTAAATATGACATGGTTTCTCTTACATGAGAAACCCAAAGAATAAATAACTTAAAGAGCAAAGTAAAAGATATGGGAAAGGAACCAAGAAATTGGGAGGAAGAAGGGACATAAAAAGAATTAAGCTGTGTTATGTACCCATCCCAATGGCCCATGATCAATGTAATTATGTACTATAAGCATGTACCATTAAAACTTTGAAAATTTATTTTTGTAAGGTAAAATAAAGAAAAACTGCTTTTAAAACTGTAAATATTAAAGGGGACAGTCATTCAAAATAAATTGCTAAGAAACCTTGCTTTACATTTTGGGACAAGTAATATAAACACACATTTACACAAAGCAAACATGTGGGAAGTCATAAATCAAAATGTGAAAAGTTTATCTTGGGTGATGACACTTAAAGCCGGTTCTCTGATCCCAGCTCTTAAACTTCTGTGTGAATGTGAGTATAGACACATCCACACAGACTGTAAATTTATGTACATTTCCTATGTGAATGTATATTTCCTAAATAACTTGACAGTGCAGGCCAACCGTGGTTTCAAAAGAAAAGCTACTGTGCCCAAGAGGGCATCAAACAGATATTCTGCCTATCTGTCCCAAACAGAAAAAACTGTTTGACTTAGGAATGAGTTCTGCAACCATCCGATGACCCATAGCACCCAATGAGTTGGCATGTCTCTGACCAAGAGACCCCATGAATCAACAAACCATGGAGGTATATGGCTATAATCTCAAAACTCTGGGAGGCTGAGGCAGGAGGGTTGCTCTGGGTTTGTGAGTTCAAGGCCAATCTGAACTTCATCGTGAGACCCTCTCTCAAAAACAAAAAAGAAACCCAAAGGGCTAAACCTGGAGTGATGGAGCTCAGCTCGCCTGTGATCCCAACACAAGGAAAGCTAAGAGAATCATCATTGAGTTCACAGTCAGCATGAACTACAGAGGGAGACCCTGTCTCAAAAAACCAAGGCAAACCGGGCGTGGTGGCTCACGCCTGTAATCCCAGCACTCGGGAGGCAGACAGGAGGATTGCTGAGTTCGAAGCTTGCCTAGGCTACATAGTGAGCTCAGAGCCAGCCTAAACTACAAAGCGAGACCCTGTCTCAAAACCAAAACCAAAACCAAAAACAAAAAAAAACAAGGCAAACAGGGCATGGTGGCTCACACCTGCAATCCCAGCACTCAGGAGGCAGAGGCAGGAAGATTGCTGAGCTTGAGGCTTTCCTGGGCTCCATAGTGAGCTCAGGTGCAGCCTGCCTGAACTACAGAGTGAAACCCTGGCTCAAAAAAACCCCAAAACAACAACAACAAAAAAAAAACAAGACAAAAAAGGGCTCTGGATGTAGCTCAATGGGAAGGGTCCTAGATTCAATTATCAGTATATCCACCAAACTAACCAACCCAAGAGTTACTAGGCAAGTTAGAATTTCTATAGCTTTGGAGAAAAAAAGGTGGGAGGGGAAGAGTCTCCACAGGAAACATCTTTATGTTTAAGAAGATTTCAGAATATCAGTGGAACCAAAGAACTAATGATTAAACCAGACACAAGGAAACTAACAGGTCAGTAATTACCCTCCTCAGGCTTAACAGAAATCAATTAGTTTAAAACTAAATTGTTCCCCAAGTACCCTCCCAACCACCACCAATATGGCTTCAGTTTCTGCTGTGCTACATTATGCAAAAAGTGGAAAGGTTAAAACAAGGAGAGCCAGGCACCGTGGCTCACGCCTGTAATCCCAGCACTCAGGAGACAGAGACAGGAGGATTGCTGTGAGTTGAAGGCTAACTTGGGATACATAGTGAGTTCAGGGCCAGTCTGAACCACAAATGGAGACCCTGTCTCAAAACACACACACACAAAAAAAGCAAAATACTCAGACCCTGTTTCAAAAAATAAAAAAAAAACAAAGTGAAAAGCATTTAAAGTTAAAAAAAAAAAAAGGTTCAAGTGATCTTAATTTTGCTGATCACTGGGTGACAACCTAGCCCTACCAGATGACTGTAGGTTTATGGGAAATGCTGATTGGGTTGATATGTAACAAAAGCACCTATCAGGACCAGAAGATCCTGCTTTGGGCTGGAAGAGGCACTGATAGAAGTAGCTAATCGAGTTATTTATCTAGCGCGGTCTAATGGTGTTTGTGAAGGATGAAGTGATAAATTTTACTAGCAAGGGAATGAAAAACATTCAAATTGCAGTGTAGTTTTACTCCGTCTCAGCCTCCCCAGTGCTGGGAATACTGGCATGTGCCACCACGCCCCGTTTGAAAAATAAAAATTTTTAAAGGGCCGAGGATGTAGTTCCGTGTGCAAAGGCCCTGGGTTCAATTCACAGTAGGTCAAAAAAAATGTTTTGATACTCAGGCACAAAATTGTCCTTAACCCCCACATACAGACACACACATACCGGTGTGAGAAGGTTGTTACTGAAAATATCCTGATGTATTTTCTGTACCGGTAGCTGCGACGGGTAAAGTCAAAGATTCGGTTCCAGACCTAAAACTCTATAAGATTTGGTGGATGACTCAGGCTGGGTATCGCGGTTACAAAGTTAACGCATCACTATCTAATCAACTAGACTTAATATAAGGATGGCTCCGATTACTCGGTAAGTGATTCTTAAGATGTGAGAAGCCAACGCTTGCCAGCCTAAGGGAAGTTGTCAAGCAGTATTTTCGCGCCCTTAATACATTACATCAGTTTCTCTTCAAACCAAACGGGACCAACACCATTTCGAACTGAAAACTGCGCTTAGACTTTACAAGAAAGACCAGGAAGGGTCCGAACGCGGCAGGTTCTCCATGCACGACGCAAGGCAGCCCAAGAGCTGGACTGACCCCGGCGAGCCCAGTGGCTCCGCGGGGAAGAGACAAAGCCACGTGTCTCCAGGGTTGAGGCTAAGCATCGTCCCCTCCCATCGCAATGGGCAGCCACTCTCCCCGCGTCAGGTCTCCATCCTTACCCTACAGTCGAGCAGGTTCGCCCGATGCTCCATCTTGATTCCACCCCACCGCGTGGAGACTCAGGGTGACCCTCTCCAGTGGGGTAAAATAACGGAAAGAACCCAAGGGGTACCCTTCTCAGAACTGCCACTTTCCTTCTCCCCCACCTCCCCGGAACTCGCACGAGGGCCCAGCCCATAGGCCTCCAACCGCCCGGCCAGGTTAGGACCGCTCTGGGTCCCAACTTCGCCCTTACCAGGTCTCCTGGTTGCTGAATTTCTTAGTCACCACCTTGCCCAGCTCCAGGCCCAAGCGATCAGCGATCTTCTGGGACAGATCCTGGTGGGAGCTGCCACTGAAGATTTTGATATTCGGCATCTTGGTCAACTACAGTAGGCGCTCTTGGCTCAGTGATCACTGGTGCTGTGGCGACGAGAACCGAAGTCAACCCAGGCACCTATACCTAACGCTTCGCGTTGCTACTCCGCCATCTTACATTCCCGCCCGGCACGCCGCTCTAAATTACCTAGCGCCCTAAGGCGGGATCAGCGGGAAAGGCACGCCCCCGCCGGATTAGATTTGTGGAGCTAGTGAGGGGGCGGAGTCTCGGCTTTAGCGTCACCTCCCTCCGGTTCTTTCGGGTATTGGCTGCAGGGTAAGAACTAGAGCAAGAGGAAGAAATAGCCCCGCCTCCTGGTAGCGGGGTGGGGGTGCTAGTTGGAGTGCAGACATTTGCCTGCAGGCGAGAGGATGTGGGTGGCGGGTTTGGGGTGACGCGTAGAGCTAGCTCTTTCCTCCAAATGTGGAATCAGCCGCGCTTTCTTTTTCTGTTTTTCTTCAGCGAAAAAAAAAAAAAGACTGACTCTGTTATAGTTTCCTTTAAGAAAATTTGGACGGCAGCTACAAGAACGTGCAGATTTCTGAACAAGATTTTTACTTCTTTATAAGGATGAGGCAAAATTAAAGCATTTTGACATTACAGAGACGCTCAAAACCTTAGCGCATCCAAAGAGATTCTTTTACTCTTTTTAATGCACGGCGCTGTCTTTGCCTGGAAGGCAAATTCCAGGAGGAAACTGACAGTAGGCAGGCTACCTGGGTCATCCACAGACACTCCAAGTAAAAGTTGTGTTTTGTTTTGTAAAAAACCAGGGTCTCGCTTTGTAGTTCAGGCTGGCCCAGGCCAGCCTTGAACTCACAGCAGTCCTCCTGCTTCCGGCCCCCGAGTGCTGGGATTAGAGGTGTGAGCCACCACGCCCTGCTCAAACTGGCAATTTTGTCTCAGACTCCTAGAGCGCTGGGATTACAGGCATGCAGCACCACACCCCCCACCCCCACTTATTTTAAACAGCAGATTTTGTCTTACTGCCATTTTCAGCAGTGTCCACGGATGACTTCTGAACTTTTGCCATACTCTTACAAGCTCAGAACTGTGATGCAGACCCATGTGCACATGTAAGAGTAGGAATTGGAGAAGAATGTAAACTTCAAGTAAACATTAGGCTTCTTCCATCATAGTTCAATCATCAAATATTTAGCAAATGTTTTTCCACATTCAAGGCAGTGTGCTAGACGTTGGGGAGGGGTTTGCAAAGTCTGTCTCTGAGGAATTTATTGAACACTTTTTACAGGCGCTTAAAACCCAGCAGTAGCCTGCTGTGGTGGTGCACACCTGTAACCCCAGGACTCTGGGAGGTTGAGGCTGGAAGATCACCAGCTTGAGCCCAACCTGAGCAATTTAACAATGTGGTGATTAGTAGGACCCTGTATTAAAAAAAAAAAAAGACTGGGGGTGAAGCTGAATTGCAGAGGTCCTGGGTTCAACCCCCAGTACTGCTATAAAAGAAAGAAATCAGTGGTAAACAGCAAAGATCTCTACATTACACAGTTTGCATTTCAAATAATAAACACGTAAAGAAAGAGAATACAAGTGGGCCATTGGGGCGCACGCCTGTAATCCCAGAACTCCAGAGGCTGAGGTGGAGGATTGCTGGTAGTTCTAGGCCAGCCTGGACTACAGAGTGAGTTCAAGTTCAGACTGAACTGCATAGCAAGAACTTGACTCAAAAAAAATGAAAAAGTAAAGAAAAGAAAGCATATATTATGTTAAATGGTGATAAGTGGTACAGAGAAACTGAGGGAATGATATGGGACAATGTGCTAAGGAGTGAGAGGGAAGAGTAGTTTTGATCTGGTGGTCTCAGAAGCCTTACCTGGGAAGGTATCTGAGCAAAGCCCCTAAAGGAGATACAGAAAAGAGCCACGTGGATATCTGAGACAAGCAGGGGGGCTATAAAGTGCAAAGATCCTCACTCAAAGAAATAGATTTGATTGAGGGCTCAATGGAGATTAGGGAAGACTAGGAAAGTGGGGTCAGTGAGATAAGAATCCCTGGGGATCGCTTCTCGGCCTTTTGGCTAAAATCAAGTGAAGAATCCCTGGGGAGAAGGTGTGTGCCGTCCAAGACCTTGTGGGCTATTTTAGGAATGTTGCCTTTACTGAGTAAGGGTTTTCAGCAAAGAACCAATATGACCTGACTTCTTCCTTTTTTTTTTTGTTTTGAGACGAGGTCTGTTCTTTTTTTTTTTTTTTTTTTTTTGGGAAGTTCTTAAATCTGTTCTGATTTCTCTTTTAAAAGAATCGGCCCAGCTGCTGAGAATAGTTGCAGGAGGCAAAACAGGGAGCAGAGGGACCAATTAGGAGTTGGCTTCCTAGTAGAAAAGATGATAATTATAACCCAAACTTACCATTTAACACATTCCCGTGAGAAGCCTGTATTTGAGTAAAGAATAAACTCCTGTAACAAAGAGACCCTCCCTGGGCATGGTGGTGTACACTTCTAATCCCAGCACTTGGGAGGCTGAGGCAGGAGTATCACCATGAATTTGAGGCCAGTTTGGGCAACATAAAATTTTGTCCCCAAAAAAATCCACCCAAAAGACTATTATAAGTAGAAAAGCCAGCTAGACATGTGTAGGCAGATAGATAGGGCTGGCTCTTGAAAGACTTGCAAAAAAGAGGATCCTTCTGAAGGTCAACACCATCAATGAGAAACTAAACTACAGGCCTCATTCTCCTCCCAGTTCAAAAGGTCAAGGTCTGGATCCAGCCCCTCCCTGGAAGACAGTAATTACAAAATCCCCAGATAATGGGCAGGACCTTGAACCACTTGGAGGAGTCTCCGGACAAGCAAGACCCTCTAAGGCTTGATTTCTCATTGGACCCTATTCAATCAAAAGGCTGCTGAAGTAGCTATGCTTGTCATTTACCCATTGGTTAGTCACAGTTTGCCCATTTCTTTCAAATCTTATTGGAAGCCCCCACTGTGCTCATTGGTCAATTGTAACCCATCTACCGTTTTTGAATCTTATTGGTAGCCCCCTATTTCAGACCCGCCTCACCTCATGGCTTTGCTCCATAAAAGCCCTCTAAAAAGTGAGGTAGGGGGGTTACCCACTTTCCGGGCCCCCCTTCTTCCTCTAAGGCAGAAGCTTTCTCTCAATAAAATTTTCCTAACTTAAACGTCCGTTGTTGCTAAAACTCATTCTTTGATTTTTAGAGAGCACGAACTCGCGTTTCAGCTGGGGAGTTAGGCCTTAGCTCTCCTGCGTCAAGACCTTAAGTACAGAAGCTCAAGTAAGGCAAATTATTATTGTTATGTTTTTTTTTTTTTTGAGACAGGGTCTCACTTTGTAGTTCAGTCTGGCTTTGAATGCACTATGTAGTCCAGGATAGCCTCAAACTCTTGGTGATTCTCCTGCCTCTGCCTCCCGAGTGCTGGTGACGCAGGAGAGTTAAGGCCTAACTCCCTACCTGAAACGTGAGTTTGTGTTCTCTAAAAATCAAAGAATGAATTTTAGGAACGATGGAGGTTTGAGTAGAAAAATTTTATTGAGAGAGAAAGCTTCTGCCTTAAGAGAGACAGAAGCGGGGACCCGGAAAGTGGGTAATCCCCCTACTTCACTTTTTAGAGGGCTTTTATGGAACAAAGCCATGAGGTGAGGCAGGTCTAAAATAGGGGGCTACCAATAAGATTCAAAAAAGG
>PVIC010005651.1:0-57006 GCA_004025085.1 Thryonomys swinderianus | reverse complement strand
TTGTTTATTTTTATGCCTTCTTCCAACAGAAGAGAAATTCTTATTAGCAGATATATTTCTGTTTTGACAATTATCACAATCCTAGAATTTAGTAGAGTGCCTATTATATATTACATGTGCAATAAATATTTGAACAAATAAATACAAATTGTGGTATAGGAAATAGAATTGAGCTTCAATCTGTGAATAGCAGGATGATTTAAGTAGCTTTAAACCAGTAAACTGAAGACTATATGCTGTATAAATTCTAAGGTATAATTTAAAATAAGTGATTATTAATATTGCTCTCAGAATTATCAGCATACAAGGTAAATAGATAAACTGAGTTATATTCAAAGCTGCATTCATTTGTATCTTTGGTTACACGAATTCTATTTGCACTTATTTTTCTTAAATTTATTAAATAATACTTCTAATAAATCATTTTACTCCATAAATAAGAACTTTATTTATTAAAATATTTATGTCATACTGAAAAGACAGTTCCGTTTGGTTGGTTCAGATGTTAAAAACATGATTGGAATGCCTCAAGTCACACAGCTAGCCAATGACAGAGAAAAGGGACAACGTTTTAGAACAGAGACAGAGCTCAAGTTTGAGATGGCAGAAAGGTCTTTTTTTTTTTTTTTAAGAAAATTCCCATGACAGCTAATCCCACTAGGAAGGACTATGGGTCTGTACTCTCTCAGTCTCATCATCCAGGCAGCAATTGGTTCTTTTCCATCCAGTCAACCAAAAGGTGGCAGATTACACAAAGCAACATGTCACCTGCCCCTACCTGAAAATAAGTCAGGATCCACTTTATATTATGCACATTTTCTTTGACAGCCTAATATAACATGTAAGTTCAGGTGAATTGGAAATCAAAGCCATGATCTGTCTTTTTAAAAGATGAGACTCTGATTTTTAATAATTATCATTACCCGGATCTTTTAGATGGTCCACATTCTTTTCCACAGTTTCAAAAGAGATCATAATTTGAAAAGACAAAAGTAAAAAGAGAAAGAACATCTGCAATGTGACAGCACCAGCTTCCAGCTAAGCCTCATGCCCATTTTTATGGATGAAAATGTTGAAACCCATCACAATTGCATAACTTGTCCACAAATGACCTAATAATTCTTATATATACTAGCATAAGGAGAGTTTTAACCCATATCTGTCTACTGCTAAAAGTAATGACCTTTACTTAACCCATTCAGCCTTTTCATTTTCTACACTAAAAGATCTAAAAGGACATTTTATTACTAGGGTTTAAGGCAAGTCCAAGTCCAGGCTCTATGGGCTCTGGGATCTCAAGCAATTTTGAAGAATCAAAGTTAACTCAATCGAATTTAGAACCAATTTATTTCTATTCTCTTGAGGAAGAAAGTGTCAGCTATTACCATTCCTACCACCAGACTGTGTCATTTCAAAGGACCACAAGTTCACTTCCTCTCAATGAATTCTTAAATCCTTGGTTGTTTTGTTTTATTTTTCAGTCTGAGCTCAATGTTTTGGAGGCTACAGATTTGCTATTCAAGCATACAGGTAAGAATATTTTCCTTATATTAAAAATTAGGTTTAGTTTTCTAAAGTGAGATTATGAGGGAGGACATTGATTAATGAGCACTGCATTATGTAAAATGAATTCCATAATTATTCACACTACAGAAGATTACTAAGCATAAAATATTCATGTAGAGATCAGTTTTTCAAGCTTCATCTTTCCTTTCCCAGCGTGAGATCCACGACTTGCCTTTAACAACAACAGCAAAACCCTTGTGTGTTTCAGGAACACACCAAGTTCAAAAACAAGCATTTGTTGGAACTACCGCTATGTGCTCCCTGGAGTGTAATAAGATTATGGTATCATCTGTGACTTTTAGGGGTTTTTCAGTATACAAGAGCCAGGAAATATGCTCATATTTGATTAAAATTTTTATTTTAAAAAATTGGCTTGGATGTTCAAATAACTCATGCTACAGTAATGCTTTTAGAAGTATAGGAAACCTGGAAATTGCAGGGTAGGGGAACCTTTTAAGACTGAGTGAGACAGCAGAAAGAAAATTTGGTTTTCCTAGAACTCAGTGATGTCTAGAGACATATCTTCTTCTCCATTATTACCTTCCTGTCTTCACTATAGGCTTTTCTTTTTGGTCACCTATACCTTTGCTTATCAAAACATACATGCTTATTAGAAATACAAAACACTGGACCCCAACCAGATTTTCTAAGTAAGAAGCCATATGTCAGCCACATCTCCAGACAATTTACATATACACTGAAGTTTGAGGAGCACTAATCTAAAATCTTCTGCTTGTCTTTCTCTGTGTTGAGGTCTGTTCACTATATGCATACCAAGATAATCTTTCTAGAGTGTGTGTTTGGCCTACTAATTCCTTAACATGTTGTACCTCTGCAGTTGGCTGACTTTTCTTCATTCATGTAACACAGTGGCCACTGCCACCAGCCCTGACTATCTGGCCACATGCTCCTCTCCATACCTCTCCAGAGCACTGTATAATATTTTTCTAACTGTGTTATAGCCTACGTTGATTTCTAGTTTGAGCCAAAATTTCCAAACTCTGTAATGGCATCAGATTTCATCACTGACAACTTAAATGTCACTTTTATGCCATGCTGTAAACCCTTCCCTCCTCCACAAGGTGTTTCTCATAGTCCCAGCCCCCAGGCAGTTCCTGGTGGCATCTCCTGGCAAGTCACTTCATCACATGACAGCATGACTTCAGTGTTTCCTATTTATTCCATCACTCCCTCTGGGTTGAAAACTCCATGGTGTTACTCAGACCTGGATTCTTCTGTTTCCTACTCTCAGACTTTGAACAAAACTTTCTATCCAAACAGTGTCAGCTCTTTTTTTTTTAAATTGAATTCTTTACTGGTATAATGTATATACATCTCACAATCACACATAACACTGGGGAATTTGTACCACTATATGACACAAGTAGATTCTCATTTTTACCCATATCCCTACCCACCCACACCTCCCCACCCCCTATATTCATGCTCTTTTATTTTCTTTCAGAATCATATTTATTCCTTCCCTCATTACATTCCTACACCAAATTTCCTTTGGAAATTTCCCATTCTACCAAAACTGTTATACTTTCTAGAGCTCATTTGCATCTACAGGTGCTCATATCAAAGAGAAGATCCAGTATTTGCCTAACTGTGATCTATTTATTTCACTTATTAGTGTGTCCTCCAGGTGTATCCATTTGCACATAAATGAATCAATCTTGTTATTCTTTATGGCAGAATAATACTCCATTTTATTAAAAAAGTACATCTTCTTTATCCACTCTCCAGTTGATGGGCATTTGAGTTGTTTCCCAGATTGAGCTATCACGAACTGAGCTGCTGTGAACAAGGATGTACATATGTCTTTCCAATGTGATTTTAAAAATTCTTTAGGGTATATTTCTAGTAGGGGGATAGCAGGGTCAAATGGGACCCCTAGTCCTAGTTTTCTGAGAAATCTCCACACAGATCTCCACAGTGGTTGCACAAGTCTGCAATCCCACCAACAGTAGAGATGGGTTCCTTTCTCCCTACAGTGTCAGATCTCTTGACCCATTTCCTCATCAATACAAATAATGATGCTCAATTTTCAACATAAGATTAAACTAGATGATTTTCAGGTTGACCCATGATTGACACCATCTGTGGTCTTTTCTATGAGAAGCTGTTACCTCATCTTTGTAGAACTTCTTCTAAAGTAACACTGAGTTCATTCTAAGTCAGAATTCAGAGATGTCTGTTCTCATAGGTGTGTGTGGGGGGGTAACACAGACCCCCGTCACTGTTCTATCACATAACATCCTATTATTCTTCTGAAATGGAAGATTATGTTCCCCAGTGCATCTGACTGAAGACCCAACATCACTACATGTATAAACATTTGCCTGCAGTTCCCCTGAGGAAGGTTATTAACAACAGTTTAGTCCCTGATAAATGACTATGTTTCTAAGGTAGTGGTTTATGTCAAGGTTCCTAAATACACATCATTTAAATTTGCCCAGACAGTCCTGTGTCAGATAAACAGCTACCAATTATTAAAACACACAGTTATTCTTCAGCAGAGGCTGCTGTGTGTCTCTAGATGTTACCAGAAACACTCTCTTCTCATTACCTTAGTGAAGAACACATGAAATTTTTCTGTGAAATAAGAATGGCTCATTGATGATCATTTTTAATCCAGTAACAGAAAATTACTCATGAAGTGTGTCAGTTAGAAAGAAAATAAAGGCCATCAAGGCTTAGACCCCATTCAGTGACCAAAGTCTTTCTCCAAGCTTTTTTACAAATGTACTCACGTTACTACCCATGCATGGGTGTCTCCACTTGATGGACAATTGCCAGTTTGTGAAAGAGCCTCTATGTAGTATGGACAGAGCTCAGGGTTTTGTTTCTTTGTTTGTTTGTTTGTTTGTTTGTTTGTTTGTTTGTTTGTTTTGAGACAGGGTCTCGCTTTGTGGTTCAGGCTGGCTCTGAGCTCACTATGTAGCCCAGGCAAGCCTCAAACTCAGCAATCCTCCTGGCTCTGCCTCCCGAGTGCTGGGATTACAAGCGTGAGCCACCACGCCCAGCACTGTGGTATGTGGTACTGATTGCTGGTGGGCGTGAGTCTCCATGACCAGCATTGTATGTGGTTAACGGGGATCAAACTCAGGACCTTGCGCTTGTGAGGCAGGTACAGGAACCACTGAGTTAAGCCTCCTGCCTGACAGAGCTCAGGTTTTTAAAAAATTATTTCCCTGGTAGCCTCTTACCTTGTTTCCATTCATTCCCTGGAGAAGAAACAACCACCTCCAAGTGAAAACAAAGAAGATGCATATGATCTTAATAATTTGTGAGTCATCTTAACAGCACTACTGGGGGCTAATAAAATGTTTTGTTAAATTACACTGGCCTATGTTTCAAATCCAACTGTCCACTGTAGTAACCAATAACCCTTGGGAAGTTTTCTGCTTCTGTAAGCCTCAGTTTTATCTCTAGTAAAATAGATTATAATTATCTCATGGGTCATTGTAAAGATGACTCAACATTTTATATAGGAAGTAGACAGTGCTCTTCGTAAAACAAAACAAAAAAAATGGTCCAAAGCTGGCTATTTTAGTAATGCTAACAGTGACGCTAAAGCAAACGTTTTATTACAGTGTGATTTTGTGAAAACAGGTTCAGTATTTAAGTGGAGTCTGATCTCTAGGTTTAACATTCCCATTCAGCTTCAGCACAGCCTTCCATGTGAACATACTTCTGCTTTCTACCTTGGACGGGTTTCTGGGACATGTCTAGTGACAGAGTAATCATGCAAGTGTGCATTGGACATGGGACCAGTGCAAGTGATGGTGAAACCCTGATCTACCTATTGCAGTAGTTACATCGATGTCATGAAGCTCTGGCGACCTGTTCTGCTATAACACCTAAACTTCAGCAGAAGCCCCCTGACACTGGCTGATGTACCTACCACAAATACTCCTCGTTCCAATATTTACTTCCTCTCCACTTCATTAAACCCCAAATTTACACATTTGTGCTACTTCTTACTGATGGCTGCTACTTATTCATGGAATGGGTAAAAAATTTCACTCTCAGCATTTCCCATGAGCTCCCATCAACTTCTACCTCAATAATGACCTTAAAGTCTAGAGTTATGAGAGGTCTCAATGTACCCACTGTTTTAACTACAGTTCTAAGCTAAGAACAGATGATTTCAACTTTTTCAGAAATTGTACATAGTTTCAGGACCAATTAAAAAAAAACTACACGATTTTATTAGCTATGTCACTTGTATTGACAGAATTGACAAAGTCACTTTAACTTTCTTGATCATAATATGTGCTCTTTACAGGTCACCCTCCTTTCTCTACTCTTCCACATTCACAGTTGGTGTTGACTTTGTGAATCTTTCTGTGGAAGCACAGGGAACTCTTCCGTGAGGCTGGTTGACAAGAAGTGCATAAATGCCTCTGTGATGGAGGTTGATCTGTTCCATGATTGTAAATGGATCATTATAAAGTCAACATAATGAAGCTGTAATTACCTAAGAGGTGATGGATTGGGGGAGCTTTTCCAGACTAAATAATTTGCAATGTATAGTATTGCAACAATTAAGCTGAAGTGATCACATAAATGTTGCACTTGACTGGCACAGGTTTTTTCTCTCCTCTCTTCCATCTCGCCCTACTCCTCCTTCCTCTTTCTTTCCCTCCCATCTTCCCTCACTTTTCTTCTTTCACCTTTCTACCTTCTTTCCATTTTGCTCCATGCAGTCTACTAGTCACCAATAGGTGTCAAGTCTACAATTTCAGAGTCAACACACACACACACACACACACACACACACACACACACACACATCGCCCTGAGAAACATAATTTTACTAGTGATCTGTCAAATGTGCTAACTTTGCTTGGTCTAATGTATATCAGACATAAGATATCCATCCCTGGGACACTTATATAAATCTAACTATATACTTGAATCAGACAGCAGTCAGAGAAGATGGACGACTCCATTTAAACCCTCCAGCTCATGTAGTTTTTTTTAAAAAAAGTTTCTTATAAACAGAGGATAACTTTGGAGTCGCAATGTATATTAGTATGTCTGCCCAGCTACTACCTTAGAAAAATACCTGACATTCACAATTTAAAAGAGAGATTTAATTTGACACATGATTTCAGGAAATTTGTTTCATAGTCATGTGGCCATCACCTCAGAGTACAGAAATTTGGTGGGTGAAAATACTCTATAAAGAGCAGCAAGGAAGCAAAGAGTACTCAAAATCATGTCTCCCCTACCCTCCCAGACACACCCAAAACTGTGCTGCACCAATCAAGTGACCAAGGAGACAAGTTAATTGAACAACAGAAAATCAGGTGAAATGTCTGAGGGCCTGGCCATAAGCACTGGACAGAGAGTAGGGAGGATATGTTACAACTGCCCTATGTCAGTAGCTGAAGGACTTGGCCAAGATCCTATGCTACTTTGAGTAGAATTACGAGAATTAACACCAAAACAGGAAACTACAAGCTAGGAAAATCACAACCTCTTGCAATAGTATGAAGAACTTCAAATGTGACACACTGAATGGGGAAACTTTTTTCATTAGAGAGTGGGGTTCAAAGTCAGGCAACCTCATGTTTAGCTGTACCACTGACATTCATTAACTGTGTCATCTAAAGAAAATAAGTGACTCGACCTCTGCTATCATCTTCTGAATTATAAAGTAAGAATGACAATATGTCTTCCCTCTCCTCTTTACAGTATTACCATGCCTTTTGGGTAAGACTTCTCACTCAAACCAGTCACTTCATGATATTATACCTACTGTGTGTTCAACACTAAACTCCATTTTATTAAAAGAAGACGGTGAAGAAGTATGTAAAAGTCAAAGGGAACTTAGAAACACAAATGCTCTACAGATATGAGGGGGAAAATACATATTTTAAAGGCATATCAGCACATAGAAAATGAAAGTAAATTGGGCCAGTACTTCTTCTGGACCTAACAGTCTGCTTCCATGAACCCTACTAGGGAAGGCATCATGTTATGGCCAGGCAAAGTGACTTCCTCATGTGCTGCCTACAAGGTTCTGCTAGAGGAAAGGCACTAGAAAAGATATTACTCTAACATAGTTTTTTTTTTCTTTTTCTTTTTCTTTTTTTTTAGCTCAACAAGGTAACAGTAGCTGATCTATTTTTAAATTCTTGGCAGCCTCAACCCCTAAGGATTTTAGTTTTCCCATTATACAGTGCAATAGGCAGGTGAGCTCACATATGAAGGAGAGCATAGGAGGCTTGCCTCCCATGTAGAATGAGGAGTGATCATACTATCATTTCAGGGAGAAGACTGCAATTTGATCTGAGCTCATTACCTCTCAGTACTCAGTGTCAGTTCTCTGTGTTAAAAATAGCCCAGCCTGATGTCTGTTAATGGAATAAAATTTCACCTGAGCAATAATGGAAAACAAATTATATGGGACTCTAATACAATCGAGCAATTGCAATCTGCATCTGTACTTTGATGGGAAGTCTGTTGCTGGATTGGATTTGATAAATATCAGAGGTATAACTCCAAATGAGCTTCCCACAGCCTCTGTGATTGACAGGTGTCAAATACAGTGACAAATCAGGCTGTCTGTCGAGAGAAACATGATTCATACACCTCATTACAGGTGAATGGATTTTGTAGATGGTCTGGAGATAGGGCTCTGGGTGTTTGTTCTCTGAAATGTCAGTGGGGAGTAAACACATGTATAAATGACCAAGTCAACCCCATTGCCTACTCTGTCCAATTACTTCTTCACTTCTAACTAAGTTCCTGTCTAGCTAACAGCTGTGTTTCCATGTCCAACCAACTTGAGAAAGTGTTTATATAGAGAAGCTCCACATCAATGAACTTATTTATTGCATGTCTGCCTCCCTACTTGTGCTATTTATCTTTCAACTCATTCCATCTGCCTATCAGTTTTTATTGTTGTTGTTCTTGGGCTGCAACAATGAGCCAGACTTTAGGAAACAACATAAAATTAGATCTTTCTTGCCTGGGAGCATGGCTAGTTGTCTGAGTTCTCATTCAATATGAGTTATTCTATTTCCCTTTAGGTCAGACATCTGACCAGGTGGTCAAAGAGGTTGGAAGAGGGTAAGGAGAAGGTAGATAGTGAGTTAAAGAAGAGAAGAAAATGTGTGTATACACCACTCCTGATTTAAATGCTTTGTAGATGATGTGACTAAGTATAATTTTTGAAATTCAAAATTTAAGACTGCAAATCGCCTTTGCTTTAAAACTGTCTGAATTCTTTAGTACTGTAGGCTCTAGGGTTCTAACAGCAGGCTCATTACTTGGTGAGAAGGATCATCTTTTAGGATGCTTGTTGAGCAATCTCAGGGGATCCCAGCTATCTACTCAGATACTGGTTCTGTCAATCTTCACCAGTACTTTGCTGTTAACCATTAAGAAAAAAAATGTCTCTAAAGTAATATGATGATTTTTCCAGCATTCTATAAGTTAGAGTGTTTCATGTAAAAGCTTGGCAAAGATCAGTACTATCTTTTAAAGGATGATAAGACTTTGATTTCTTGGAGTTCTGATGAATGTATATCTTCTAGGCATGCACAAAGAACATCCACTTTTGTGATGAGGTAATGGTTAAAAATAAATCTCATCAGAGCTCATTTCAGATTTTCTAAAAGTGTAGGAGTTTTATTAGTTGAAATCAGGGTCAGTCTTTTTTCTGACCCTAACATATTTTCTGTAGCTTTCCTGGGAAGACTTCCAACCAGACTGCTCTCTTGTTAAAATGCTTTGCTGCTTTCTTCATTTTATCATAAGTCATTCTCCATGTTTATTTATCTCATTATCTTTAACAATAATACACACATTTTATGATTCTTTTGCAATTCCAAGAAGTATCATCTCCTACTTCATCTCACTTTAATCTATTAAAACTTTTACTAGACAGGGAAGCTATAACTAAACTTATAGACAAAGGAAAATTCAATGTGAAGCTATTATGGGATATACAATGGGAACCAACTTGTTAATAGCAAAGATGAGACTTGAACCTGTACTTACTTAGTGACTCTCGATCAACATTTTTTATATTACATTAGCGGCCTCTCAAAATACAGGAATGGATAAATGGGGAGTGAGTCTCTCTCAACATCAGTAAAGTGTCTGCAATTTTGTGTATGTGCATAATGTATTTTATTCTCCCTATGGGAAAATGATAAACACCAATGAACTAAATAATGCCACTACTCTTCTTCCAATCTTCAGGGAAATATCTATTCCTAGAGACAGAAAGACTGGTTACCAGAAAGTAGCTGTCAGTCTTTATTCAGGTCACCTGCAAGCAGCTTTCCACAATGAGGATACAAATGGAAATGGTTTTCTAGAACACTGAGATCAAATCTAGGGAAGTGTATATGTGCAATGGCTTATTTAATAAGAATACTTAATAAATAAATTCCTTTTGACATTACAAAGCTACTTTGAGAATAACAAATCATTAATCCCTATGGATTCTCAAAATTATAAAAGAAAAACAGAAAGAAAATAATAACAGACCCTATCTCTGAGATCTTTTCAATGTAAGTCAAGTAGTATATAACAAATCCATTGAAAAATGTGAAGAACTAGCCACTTTTGTGCTTTTATATTTTTAGCTATGAAATAGGAATAATAAAAGCCACAAGAGAAGGTAAATCTACCCCAGATAATATGTAACTGGTCAAATAAGTCTATGTGAAGTAATAGATTCTAACAAACTATAGGGCTTCTGAATGCTGGTTCCTCCACCCATCGTTTCCACCAAATTAGATGTGATCACCTTCCCCTTCATAAGCCAACACGGAAAATCATATTTTTGACAACCTCCTAATTGGTCTCACTGGTCTTCTTTTCTCTTATTTTTTCCCCTTCAATGCTGCGAATTGTACCCAAGGCCACATCCATACTAGGCAAGCACTCAGTCACCGATCTGTGCTCCTAACCATCTTTTCTCTATGCTTTATGCTGTCTGTACTCTCCTTCTTAGCAGGAACCATATCTCATATATCCCAAGGAAGCAAGAACATTTTGTAGAATTAACAAATGAATGAATCTCAGTGTCCTCTATATGTAATACAGGCTTCATGCATTTCAGTGCCTAAATAAACTAACTAGCTCTTGAAGGTAGAAATGAAAATGATTAGCAAAAAAGGCATTCTAAGGAGAATGAAAGTCATCTGCAAAAGAAAGAAAGGCTACCCACAGAGCAAGAAACAAGAAAATTGTGGATTTCCCATCACTTGAATACCTTTTATTTCTTCTTGCACACTGGTCTTATGATTCCTCAGAATCACAGACAAGAATATCCAAAATACTATGTTGTTCAAGTGTTAATATTTTAAGGGAAGCAAAGTCAAACTTGCTTACTAATCATCTGATTCATAGTCTCAAATAATATTATTAATAATAGCTGAATAAGAGAAATTTCTAGACCCCATTCAGGAAATAAAGCTGAAGTTCAGATCCTACAAAGTCCGATAAAGAATCTAGATGTGTTGGATTCTCATGGCAGAGTTTCAGCCTATGGCTTTAGTCTACCCATAGAACACTTCTCTGGCCATTATCTGGCATAATTGAAGCCCATATTAGGCAGGTACTCAAACCACAGTGCATCCTAGGAGAGCCAACTCCAGCAAGCAAATGTGTCAAAAGGACATCATCTGAGATTCCGGATTCCAAATTATCAAAGTCCCTAAAGTGAGACACTTAAGTCAATAGTCCTGCTGTATGTTTTCTTCTTGTTTCTGTTCTTAAGAGAATTTAATAAAGATATTTCTCTTTGCAAAGATGTCTCTAATTCTATGAGCTTTGACAGCCAATAGTTTAAGCATCTATTTTAGCATCTGATAATGATTTATAGATTCTACTGGAAAAATAATTTGGTGGTAAGAAGCTTTATCTGTCACACACAAAGTCTGAGAAGATTCATGATGCAGGGAAGCAGAAGCTAAAACAGAATTTGGTGCCATCACATGAGTGGCATTTTGCCAAGCCTTCAGGACAAGGCGTGATGCTCCAAGAATAGTGTTTGAGAAAGCCCGCAGTTTTAGCCCTTTCCTGAGCTTTCCTAGGTCACAGTTTAGAGGCTCCAGGTGAGGGTTGCCTTAGAAACATAAGGACTAATTTGGTTAGCCAGCAGGAGCTCCTCGTGCATCTAAATAGCATTGTCCTCCCAAGGTGCCTCGGAGACCAGGCACAGTGGAACCCAGGGCCTCCTGTACATGGTACAGGATTCACTTTCTGTCTTCTTCACTTAGTGAAGCCCTTGCTTCTTTGCATGGACCAGCCCAACTGCGATGTTCTTAAGTCTCCACCTCAAGGTCTCAATCAGTGGCAGACACTCTTTCCACTCCAGGTTTTGTCATATATTTTTCAGACATACTTATTTAATTATTTTGCAGACATACTTCATAACAAGAAACTCCATCTTTTCCAGAATCCTAGTTGCAGAGTAAACTCAAACTTCTACTCACAACAACTTCAATCTAGGACCCTAAGCTGTTTCAGAGTGAGACTGTAAGTTTGAAGGTTACTGGCTAGTTACTTACATAAGAGAGAAAACGCGGAACCTATGACTTAGAGGAAAGATAACAGAAGCAGAGGAGAAGACTGATGTCAGAAATGTACTTGCATTTCTACTATGTCCTCACATTTATAACATTCCGATTTCATTATGATTATTTGAATCTACATATTTGTATCTCCTTCTAAATCAGCCCATTAACTGGTCATAGAGCTATGTACTACTTAAAGGTTTATTGCCAGTTGGCACCATAGGTAAGTATGCCAGCAGAGGGGTACATGATGTAAAGTCAAATGTTAGAAATAAGTATAGAACTAGCTGTGAACCCAAACCCTGTGATCTGACTTGCTTGAGAAAGACAGAACAGCTGACTCTAAGTTAGCACTCCACCTTGGTCTCATTTATTTAGCTTCACTCTAGGTTGGAGCCTGTGTTCTCAAGGGAATGATGTTCAGAGCTTCAGAATTGGGTCAGTGCCCATCATGATCATTAGGCAACAGTGAATGAGGCCTCACTGGGGATTCAGTGAGAATCAGTTTCCAAATTGAAATCAGATTATGTGCTTTCTCTCCTAGGAGAGATGACATCCTTGTTGGATAGGTTGTGTCCCTGAGGTTGCTGGAGGGACATCCAAACAGTGTTACTCTTGTGAAAATTCAGTGTAATTAATCCATTTTAACAGCTAGGGATAGGCAGCCACAGACTATTAGAAGATGGGATATTTTATATGAATTATAAACATGACAAATTAATCAGGCTTGTAGATAAATATATTTCCATTAGCAGAGATTCTCTGGGATTAGGAGTTCTGTTCTGCTGCTCACTACACTGAACAGGAAAAGAATGACCTTAAAATGTGCCACATTTTCCTAGCAGCACTAACAGATTATATCACATGGGTTTTGAATAAATGACTTAGAATTTACACATTCAGGTGCATGTGTGTGTCCAAGGCTGTCACAATCTGATGTTACACACTTGTATACAATGGTACTGATACTGTCCAGACAGTGATTTGCTCTCCTCAGAAGATAATTCTCCTAGAATATAAGGTAGGATCCAGTTAAAATAAAAATAAAACAACCTCATTAACATTAGACTAGTTTCTTATCACAAGAATCCTTATCCTATTTTTACTTGTGGGTTAGAAATCTAATAATAAGTCAAACAAGCAAGAGCCACGTGCAAAATTCACATAAATATAAATATAGTTCATATGTAGAAAAATCATCTGCTGTCGCGGAATGTATAGAGCAAGGGGCAATTTCTGCCACAACTCTTAGACACAATATGACAATGGCTAAGCCACAGGGACTGATGCCATGTCTGTGATGTCTGTTGTTGTATCCTCAGTACCTGGCAGGGTCTCAGCCACAGTACATCAGTGACTCATGATGAATGAAATACTATTCTTCCTAGCCACTGCTCTCTCTTCAACATTTATGTCTTCGTGGGACTATATTTCCAGATCCTTTCTGTCCTCAGCTGGCCACTCTACATTTTATCCCCTTGGGTAAGAGGTATTTCTCAACCAGAAAGTGTCTTAAATAGATATATGGGAGAAGGGGATACATTCACTTACACATAGTGAAATTTTACAAGACAGAACATAATGTGAATTACACAACTGCCTAGCTAGAAACCCTACAGAGATATAAATGGGATTCTGTCATAAGATATTCATAAATAATCTATAAAATGCAATCTTGATTATTGAAAGATTTTGATGATTTGTGTGTACTTTATAAGTATATCAAATATTATAATTTGAGAAATTGAAATGAGATTTCAGTAATATGTCTTAGGCAGCTCTATGTACTCATCCAAACTAGTGAGCAAGTCTCTCTACTATCTTCTTAAGCAGCCTTACAGAAAGTTTCAAGCTTGAGAAGTTCTCCTTGCCTGAGTGAGTATTTAGCTGAGCACTAATCTCTGATCTTCATATAATCTGTCTTGACATACCATTAACTTGCAAATGGCCAGGACAGAAAACCACTGTCCATTTCACCAGTGATAGATGCTTAAGTAGGATCCAGATACAGAATCTCATTATTGCTTTAGGTGACTAGAGGAGAAAGAACGAATGCTGGAATAAAAAATGTCAATAGACAAACTTATTTCAGGCAGTTATCATAATGTAATTTCATTGATAATGAAGCCTAAAGTAACACATTCTGTGAGCTCTGTTTCAGAAATGTGAATAACAAACAATAAATAAAGTAGGTTGCTTGAAATGTAAGTCACCTCCTTAAAGGAGACAAATCCTGCTGGCCTCTCAGCTGACAGTAATCAATGCTATTCAAAGCAATGAAAGATAAATGAAGTCAAAAACTCTTGGAATACAGGGAGGGCTGAGAGATTCTGGGCTCAAGAATGGCATAAAATCTCCCTTTGGGCTTCCTTAGTCAAATGTACTGGTATTAAGAATTAAGCTGTTTACAGAAGTACAAAAATGCTCAGGCTCTAATAATAATAACTAATATATATTGAATTATGATTAAGTCCCAGGAATTACATTACAAGTAAGATACAACATTACATTAAATTCTCTACACAATGCTATGAGTTTGGTGAAATTTTAGTCTCCATTTTATAAATGAGGAAATGGAAGCTCAGAAGAGTAATCTCCAAGACCATTATAATAAGAAACCATGCCAAGACTTTAAAAGTCCATCTCCCCATGACAAAGTCCATGTCTGTTTCCATGTGGGAACAGCCTCAAGTCATATGTTTCTCACGTAGTGCCATCATCATTCATCAAGATCATGGGGCAGATAAGTCTAAATGGAATTATATTATTATCTTTATATGTTACCATAATGCGATGTATGGCAACTTGAAAAATTAGATAGTATGTGGCTTTTGCCCATTAACCTGCACAGAGTCACCATATTATACAGAAATTGTCTCCTTGGGAGGATTTCTGATAGTGTTTTGCCAAAATAATTCTATGAAGAGTTAGCTTTCCTTGTCACTATGAAAACTATATTCCTGCATTTCAGTCTCCCGGGAGCCAGATGATGTTCTTAAACTATGGAAAGTTTGCTTCGAGCCATAAACAGAACCATAGTGATTGTTATCAGCAGCCCCAGTGAACACCATTAAACCATGCCAGAGGTGACGGGCTCTCCACATTGGGAGGATCACCACTGGAGGAGGAATGGCAAGAATAGTAATACAGATATGAATAAAACCACAGTATTCTACATGCTCAGGATTCAGAGTATTTGGGGATTTCTGGTCTCTCAGCCACCCATTACAATGGGACTTTAAGGACGATCATAGTTTCCATACCTCCTCAGCCCAGATTCTTTTTTTTTAATTCCTTATTGGTACATTTTATATACAACTAACAATCACAAACAACACTGGGGAATTTGTATCAGTATATGACACAAGTACATTCTCATTTTGAGGAGTAAGCCACTTGAGAGATATAAGAATCTCTCTCCAGACTGAACAGACTCTGGAATGGTGACTACACCTATGCACTCTTAAGAGGACTTACATTCTCCTGTTGCCACAGATGTTATGTTGAGTAAACCAGACCACCGGCCAGGACTAATTCCTTCTTCTGCCTTCTAGAAATGCCTCCAGAGGAGCCCTCAGCTGTCAGCTCTCTTTTAAGATCATCTCAGTCTAGCTAAAGAAAATCTTCTCATCCAAAGTTACATTCCCTCCCACTCATCTCAAACAAGTGACTGGGAGAGTCATGTCCAGCTCTGTCTCCACTCTGTCTCAGGAGCCATAACCTTGAAGGGCCATCACAGATTGCAGAGTTATGCATGGGGTCACTGTGGGGGTCCCCGAGACAGTGTCAGTCCCCAGCTGCTCTCCACAGCACCCTACCTCCTTGCTGTGTTCTGCACATGTTAGTGCAAGGATGCTCAGTGAAGACCCGGGTGCTGGCGTCTGCTTCACAGAAAACCCAGCCTGTCACAGCAGTGCTAATAGAATCTCGTCAATCACCATTTTCCTCTTAGACTGTCTGGCAACAATAGCATATGGGAACATGTGGGAGGGATTAAGAAGGTCAAACCACAGAGATACACAAAAAAGACAATCTATTGATTCTCAAAGAACATTTCCATTCCTTTGGGTTTGCCAAATTCACTGCTATTCAAAATCATTTGAATTCTCATGTGTATTTTCATTGATATTATAATTCATAACTAATCTGATCCTGACATCTGTTAAGTCATACCAGATAGGGTAAAATTTCTAAATCACTGTCTGTGGTAACAGAAGAGATGAAAAAAGAAGGTGAATCTTTCTTCTTTTTGCTCCAAGACTCTGAAGTCAAGTGATCTGAGTCTAGAAGGCAGCCTCTTTCTCATCTTCTAACTCTCTGAGTTTCATTTCAAGTCTTGGTCTTCAAAGCCAATGAGCAAGCAGGACTGGACTGATTGGGCAGTTAGGAGTCTAGTGAGGGAACCACTCAAGCATCCTAGTATCGTCTGAGGATTGGTGTGTAGTTTGTGCCCCTCCCAGGAGCCAAGGATAAAGAAATAGAAGTAATACCAAATCACAGAGTAGACATGTATAATGTCAGAGATGTTAGCATACTAAGAGGAGGTAACATTTGTCTTGATGGATGCAATCCACCATCTCCTTTCCATTGCTCCATTTTCCTTAGCCCAGTGATGAGAAACCATAATGCTTCCTCTCACTGCTGATCTGAAATATCGTATCTAGTTATTTTATGCAAGTGAAACATAATGTTTGAGAAGGTAAGCTCAAGTTAAATTCCCCATAACATAGCAATACATAGTATACCATGTAACTCCAGAAGCTACCATCAAATGTCAAAACAGTAAAAAGGACAGTGATTCTTCATCTTAATTAAGAAAAGAAAAACAAAACTATAAAGCCTTGGAAGTCTCTCCAGAAGAAAGAGGGTAGAACTAATTAATATTTAGCAAATAAGACTCATGAAGTTTTATAAATAATCAACTTAATACACCTGTCTTCTAATCAACTACACTGGGGAGAACTATTGTTTGCAAGGAGTGCAATCTCAGAAAGACAGCAAATGATTTGATTCCTCTGGCTTATCTAAAAAGTCTTTGATTAAATTTCCTAAAGTGAGTCAACCTTAAATAAAGTCACCCAATGCAATTCTGTATGTCTCTTCTCCCTTTGCATCAACCTTCCAGGACTGTTGCACTGTTTACATCCATTTCTATAATGAGAGGCTATGCCCAAGAACTTGAGTTGGCAACATGCCATCTTGCAAAGCCAACCGCATCACACTGAAGCCTGCAAAAGAATCCAGAGTGTTTGGCCCCACCCCTGGAGTGTTGATTCTATAGGATTAAGATTAGATCCCCAAAATCTAAATGTCTTAGTAGTTTCTAGGTACTGTTCCTCCAGACACTTCAAACTGAAAACTGAAAATCATAGCTCTAAATCAAAAAACTTGATTTTGAAGGCTTTAGTTCAAAGGCTTTCTAGGGACAGAGATGGCAGCCCATAGGTGGAGGGCTAGAAAATGGTAGAAAAGTGATCTGAAGTACAGAAAGGCCTGTTCTTGGTTACAAATTCTTTAAATGACATAATATCAAAGTGCCTAGCATCGATAATAGGTAGATAATAGGGTCTTAATAAATAAGTAAAAGAAAAAGAAAAACTGGCCAGATGCCTTTTGTCCTTCCTAAAAGAGTTAATTATAGATCTTGTTTAGATTTTCCTAGTAAAAATTAGGAAATTATGACTTTTCTCTGAAGCAAACATGTGCACAAAGGTACATAATGCACAAGGGAGACAACAGAGACTGGGGAAGTCAAGTAAGAAAGCAAGTCAAAGGGACACGACTTCTCCTCTCCTCTGGTCTCAGGCTACAAACTGAAATGGAGAAACTAAGCTAACAGAATAAATGGTAGAGTCATTTAGCTGCTTTGCAAAGTTCTTTAAGTTTTAATAACAGCAGAAAGATCCCGTTCTGAAATATGAATTTCATCTCGCCTATGTGCCTTTAAGGGAGCATAACTTATTTATACTTCTCTCTTTTCCTCTAATTTACCGACTCCTTCCATCTCCTGTCCTCACCCTTTCAACTAGAACAATAGGGTTTTGAAGGTGGATATGTACTAACAGCAGCATCTTCAGTTCTCTCTATGACTCCTCATTATAAGGTTATTTTCTTGTGTTTTGAAATAGAAATGCTGCCTTTGATGCTACCGTTTAAATTTTCCTTTTTCTTTCTCTAAAGAAAGTGTCCCCTACTTATTACCTCGCCCTGTCACCTCGGCACAATGTGGTAAATAGTGTTCTAAATAAATATTTTCTAATATGCCTTCAAGTACAACTTTTCTTTTGAGTGCAAATAGGATAATTGGACAGGGAGGAAGACAGAGGCATTGAATGCACTGTTTTAAGGGGAGAAGAGGGTGATTTTCCTTGGGCTGCTCTCACATAGGGCTCGTCAGCAATTTCTCAGAGAGCCTGGCAAATTCATGAGCAGCACTTTAGTGATTGGGCTGCCTGCGTTTGAGTCGCAGCAGGGGCAAAGATTTGAGACACTCTTCTGACTAGAAAGAGTTATTCTCTTTGTGCGGCTCATCTCTCCGAGCTGCATTTCTAGCTCTTCCCTCTGCTCCTGACTTATTTCCATTGGCATCTTTCACCCTGCGCTGTGCACTTCCTGGAATTGTTGGCTCTTTCCTCCCTGTCTCCCCTCCCCTAACCTCAACCCCTTTCCCTCCCTCTGCACCCCTGTCTTCTGTTGGTCTACCTCTGCCTCTCTGCTGTGCTTCCAGTGACACATGGGTCTGCTCTGCCTGCTACCAAGGAGCTGCTGTTGGCCTTCTGACAACACAAGGTGCTGACAGGCAGGGAAAGGCAGGCAGACTTGTGCTGATGTGACAGAGGGGCGCGCTGGGAGCTGGGAAGCTGTTGCTGGTTTCAAACACAAGTTACTTAATTAAAAGCCAGAAACTCTTAGCGCTGGTTGTCACTTCCCTCCTTTGAGGCGCAGTCATCCCTCTGGTCCCCTCACCGTGGAGGAACACCTGTCTGGGATCCTTTTGGCTCTGTGGAATCTCATCTTTCCCGCTGACAGGTAACAAGCACAGGAGAAAAAAGCAGAGCAGTGCCAGGAACCTGGAAACGGCAGAACCGACCGTTTGCACATCATAGAGCTACAGGCCAGAAACAACGAAGTCGGACTTCCCACTCAGTGCCAGGCAGCGGGTTCCCGGAGACCAGGCTCTGCCTCTGGCCTTGGGGAAGACAGAAGCTTCTAGGACTCCGTCTGTGTTACCCGTGAGGAGTCAGCTATGTAAACGGCTCGGAGTTTTACACCCTCTCCATGAGCGTGCAGCGCGACCCTACTTCCTCCCCGCAGGCAGGGCGGGCACAAGCCATGTCCCAGCCCTCAGCCCTCCCCTTGAATTAGTACTTCCTCTTCTTCCCACAAGCCCCGGGAAGCCCACAAGCCCAGCTCACTGACTTCTACTACATTCCCCTCTGCCGTTCAGATCTAAATTCACACGCTCCTCCTTGAATCTGAATGCCCAATGTGTCCGTTTCCTGGGGCTCTTCCTAGCCTTACACTAGCCTTAGGAAACACCCCATTTCAGGTAAACGATGATAACTGCTCACTCCAGCCAAAGCTGCGGATGTTAAACATTTTTTAAAGACGTACAACAGCTTTATTGAGATGCAATTCACAAAGCTAAAATGTAAAATTCACATTTACTTTTTAGAAAAGTAAGCGCAGTTGTGCATCTCTCAGCATTATCTGGCACTGGGGCGTGTTTATAAATCCGCCAAGAAAGGCTCTGCCCTTCGGCAGTCACTCCTCACTTCTCTCATCTGCACTATTATCGTGAATCTACTTTGTGGCTATTCGGATTTCGGTATTTACAGCATTTCAGAAAAGCAGTCATACAACATGCTTTTGTGATGTGCTTTATTCACTTAGTAAGATATTTCCAAGGTTTATCTGCATTGTGAAACACATCAATCGTTCATTACCTTTTTTTTTTTTCTTGAGACGGGGTCCCACTTTGTAGTTCAGGTTGGCTCTGAGCTCACTGTGTAGCCCAGGCAAACCTCGAACTCAGCAATCCTCCTGCCTCTGCCTCCTGAGTGCTGGGATTACAAGCGTGAGCCGCCATGCCCAGCATTGTGGTATGTGGTACTGTTTTCTGGTGGGTGTGAGTCACCATGCCCAGTGTTGTGGTTTCTGGGGATCGAACCAGGGACCTTGTGTATGCTAGGCAGGTGCTGGAACCACTGAGCTAAAGCTCCAGTCCAATACTTCATTATTTTTATTGCTAAATATTCCATTTTATGGATAATTACATGTTGCTTATGTTTTCAAAAGTTAAAAGGTATTTGGGCTGCTTTCATTTTTGAATACTATTCATGATATGTATATTCATGAATAAATTTTTGATATACATAAGTTATTATTTTTCTTGAGTGTACATTTAGAAGGAAAATTATTTGACCTCTATTTTTTAACCTCGAGGAACAGTCAAATTATTTTCCAAAGTGCCTTCATTATTTTACAGTCCTGCCAGCAATTCTTGAAGTTTCTGCCATGTCTACATCCTCCGTTAACACTAGCTGCTGTTAGATTTTTGCCTTGTTGGTTTGGTCAGTCTTTTTGTTTTAATCTTAGCAGTCTAGTGGATATGAATTGGCATCTCAGTATGGTTTTGAGTTGCCTGTTGAATATCTTGCCTGTGCCATTTTTCCATTTATATGTGTTCTTTAGTGAAATTTCTACATTAATTGTTTGCCTATTTTTATTTAGGTTGCATATCACTTACTGAATTCTAAAACTTTATAAATTTCTCTAGCTATAATTTTGTTTGTTTTCTATGTATAATTCTTTGTCAAAACTGAGAATAGTGGCTTATCCCTAAAATACCAATACTCTCAATGGCAGAGGCAGGAGGACCACAGTTTGAGATCCTGTCTCAAAATCAAAAATTAAAAAAAAAAAAAAAGAAACCTGGGCTTGTAGATCAAACAGAAGGCCCTGGGTTAAATCCCTAGTACCAAGAAAACAAAACAAAAATTTCTTATCAGATATATGGTTTCTAAGAATTTCCTATCATTTTTATATTATCTTTTCACTTTCTTGGAATTGTCCTCTGAAGCATAAATCTTTTCTGATGAAGTCTAAATTACTTGTTTTAGTCAGTTTACTTTTACTTTGGGTGTGATATCTAAAATGCCTAATGTACCAGTCACAAAAATTTATTTTTCATGTTTTATTCTACAGAACTTTATGATTTTAGCTCCACAATCTGTTGTGAGTTTATTTTGGGGTATTGTATGAGGTAAGGATCCAAATTTATAATTTTGTATATAGATATTCAGTTGTCCCAGAAGATTTGTTGAAATATTATCTGTTTCCTACCAGATAGTATTAGTATCATTGACAAAATGCAGTTGATCATAAATGTGAGAGATTAATTCTGAAAGCTCAGTTGTATTTCACTGATGTGTATGCCTATCCTTATGCCTGTTTTGATTAATGGAACATTGTAGAAACTTTTGACATTACACAGTGTAAGTCTTTAATATTCCTCTTTTTAAAGATACCATTGTCTGCACTAGTGTCCTTATATTTTCACCTTAATTTTTGAATCATTTGTCACCCTCTACAAAAATAGAACTAGAATTTTCATGGCAATTGTGTTGAATTGGTACATCAATTTTGAGAATGCTGTTGTCTTAACAATATTAACTTTTTTATCTAATAATATTAGATAACTTTCATGGTTTAGGTAATCATTAATTACATTGATGTTTTATAGTTTAAAAGCATAAGACTTGCCTTTCTTTTTCTTACATTTCTTAGTGTTTGATTCTTTTTGATGGTATTATAAATGATATTTTCTTAACTATTTCCATTCTACTTTTCACTAACAGTGTAGAGGAATATATTTGGATTTTGTATCATCTAAGTCTTATATCCAGCAGCCTTGGTGCTATGCTTTGTGTTTAGATGTTCCCCCAGAGCCTCAAATGGTTATAGGCTTTTTAGAGGTGGCTTGATCTAAAGTGTGTAAGGTTGGAATTCATTCATTATGCAATGCTAGGGTCAGGGTCACTAGGATTAAGGGTGTGAGTACTAACCTCTGTAAATCATCTGCATAAGATTAAAGGGGCAGAGAGACTCAGTTGAGGTCATGTTATTTCTTCTTTGTGAAGTCTTTCTGGGACATGTCACTCTGCTTCGGAAACAGCTGATTATGGACCAAAACCTCTATGAACTGTAAGCTAAATAAACCTTCCCCCCTTTAACTTTGTGTGTTGGATATTTTGTGTTGGCAACAAGAAAAGTAATTAAACTCCAGGAAAACTTTCTTACTATTCTATTTCTGACACTGTTTTCTGTGTGACTTTCTTAGGCTTTTCTATATAAAAATAATATAATCTGTAAATATAGTTTTACTTCTTCCTCCCCAGCATAAATATCATTTATTTCTTTCTCTTGTCTAATTCTCCTGGCTACAATCTCTAAAATCATATGTAAGAAGTTCCTAATTTTTAATTCAATATTTTCATTGCAGATTTCTATTTTTTTGTAAATTACTAAGGTATGTCTGTATATTGGATTATTTTTTGATGTGAATGTCTAAGCTATCTGATATGCTGGCAGATAAGTATGATACTATTTCCTTATAATATTTTTTACTCTAAAATCTGTAAAAATACTCGCTCTCACTTTCATTCCTTATTTAAGGATTTTTTTTGTCAGTCTATCTAAAGTTTTTCGTAGTTCTGACCTGGTTTTTGTTTGTTTGTTTGTTTTTTAAAGTAACTATTCTGTTTGCCAGTATCTCAGTGAGAATTTTTACAAGAATGTTCACTAGGGATATTGGCCTATAGTTCTCTTTTTTGGTTGGGTCTTTCTCTCCTTTTGGAATCAAGGTAATTGTTGCTTACAGGAATGAATTTGGGAGTACTGCTTCCCTTTCAATTTCATTAAAAAGTTTGAGAAGCAGTGGTATTAACTCTTCTTCGAAAGTTTTGTAGAATTCATCAGTACATCCATCAGGACCAGGGCTTTTCCTTGTTTGGAAGTTTGTAATTACATTTTCAATTTCTCAGGTTGATATTGAAGTGTTTAACAGTTTTATATCTTCTTCATTCAACTTTGGAAGTTCATATGTGTCTAGGAATCTATCCATTTCTTCTATATTTTCAATCTTTTTTGGAGTACAAATTTTCAAAGTAGGTATTTATTATCCTCTTGACTTCTGCTGGATCTGTTGTGATTTGCCCCTTTTCATCCCCGATAATGTGGCCTTGGGCCTTTTCCTTAAATTGTTTAATAAGGTTGACTATCCTTTATCCTTTTGAAAAACCAACTTTTTAATGTGTTGATCTTTTTGAATCATTCTCTTAGTCTCCATTACATTAATTTCTGCTCTGATCCTTACAATTTTCTACCTAAAATGAGTTTTGGGTTCGTCTTGTTCCTTCTTTTCTAATAACTTGAGGTTCAGCATTAGACTGTTTATTTGTGCTTCCTCTGTTATCCTGGTGTAGGCATTCACTGCTATGAATTTCCTTCATTGAACTGCTTTCGTGTGTCCCATAAATTACTGTATGTTGTACTGCAGTTATCATTTAATTGTAAAAACTGTTTAATTTCTTCTTTCTTTTGTGACCCATTGGTTGTTCAGCACTGTTATTTAATTTCCATGTGTTTGTGAGTATTTTAGAATTTCTTTTGCTACTCAGGTCCAATTTCTAGGCACTATGGTCTGACAGTACATAGGGGATAACTTCAATTCTTTTGCATTTGCTTAAACCTATTCTATGAACTAGGATGTGGTCTGTCTTGGAGAAGGAACCATGAGCAACTGAGAAGAATGTATGTTCTGACTTTGTGGGGTAAAGTACTCTATAGGCATCTAAGTCCATTTGTTCAAAACTTTGGATTAGCTCAAGTATTTCCTTATTGATTTTTTTTGGTCCAATTGACCTGTCTATTTGTGACAGCAGGGTATTGAAGGTCCCTATTGCTATTGTATTAGTGCTTATCTGGTTTTTCATATCCATTAATATTTCTTTTATATAATTGGGTAGATTAGAGTTTGATGCATAAATATTTATGATTGTTATTTCTTTCTCATCAAGAGGATCATACACCCTGACCAAGTTAGATTCATCCAAGGGATGCAAAGATGGTTCAACATACATAAATCAATAAATATAATACACTACATTAACAGACTCAAGGATAAAATCATGTGGTCATCTCAATAAATGAAGAAAAAGCTTTTGATAAAATCCAAGACCCATTCAAAATTCAAAACCCTACAGAAAATTGGAATAGATGCACTTTATCTCAAACTAATAAAAGCTATTTATAAAAAAAAAACAATAGCCAGCATCATTCTAAATGATCAAAAACTGAAACCTTTCACAGGAACCAGACAAGGATGTCCATTTTCACCACTCATGTTCATTATAGTACTGGAAACATTAGCCACAGCAATTATGTAAGAGAGAGATAAAAGGAATAAAGATAGGAAAGGAAGAAAAACTCATTATTCACTGATGATATGATCCTCTATATAGAGGATCCTAAAAACTCAACCAAAAGACTGCTAGACTTAATTGCCAGATTTAATAGTGTAGCTGTATTCAAGAACAATGCTCAAAAATCAATAGCCTTTGTATACTCAACAGATTCACTGAAACAGAAATTCGGGAGTCAAGCCCTTTTGCAATATCATCCCAAAAATGAAATAAATATATAGGAATCAATCTAACAAAGGAGGTGAAAGATCTAATGACAACTACCACACTCTGAAAAGGGAGATTGAATAGGATATCAGAAAATGGAAAGATATCCCTTGTTCATGGGTACGAAGAACGAATGTTGTCTAAATGGCTACACTCCCACAACTACTATATAGACTCAATGCAGTTCTGATTGAAATTCTGACATCATACTTCACAGATCTAGAGAAAATAATCCAAAAATTCATCTAGAGCCACAAAAAACATAGAATATCAAAAGAAACTCTAAGCAACAAGGACTTGATGGGTGGTGTCACCATCCCCAACATGAAACTATACTACAAAGCCACTGTGTTAAAAACTGTGTGGTACTAGCAAAGTAACAGCCCCAAGGACCAGTGAAATAGATTAGATTACCCAGAAACAACTCCAGACACACCAAACCACCTTGTCTTTGAAAATGGAGCCAAATATCCTCAATGGAGGAAAGACAACCTCTTTAACAAATGGTGCTGGAAAAACTGGGCTTTAACCTGCCAAAGACTAAAGCTAGGCCTATCTCTTTCACCATGTAGTAAACTAAAATCACAGTGGATGAGACTTAACATTAAAAAAGAAACACTAAACCTGCTAGAAAACAGGTTAGGTAGAATTTTTGAAGAAACTGGATTAGGGAAAGATTTTATGAACAAAATCTCTATAGCATGAGAACTAACAGAAAGAATCAACAAATGGGATCTCATCATATTAAAAAGCTTCTTCACAACAAAAGAAATCACTGGCAGACCTAAAAGACAACCAACAGCATGGGAAAAAAAAATCTTTACAATCTGTTCCTCAGACAAAGGGCTACTATCTGGAATATATAAAGAGCTTAAAATATCAGTCCTCCCAAATTTAAAGGCCCAATTCAAAAATGGCCATCTGAAATGGACACTTTTCAGAGGAAGAAGTAAAAGAAGCTAAGAAGCATATGAAGAAATGTTCAACATCATTGGTCATTGAGAGATGAAACCTACACTGAAACCTACACATGAAACCTACAATGAGATTTCATCTCATTCCACAAAGAATGGCTGCTATTGAGAAATTAGCCAGCAATAAATGCTGCCAACGTTGCAAGGAGAAAAGTACCTTTCTCCACTGTTGGTGGCAATGTAGACTGGTGCAACCATTGTGGAGATCAGTGTGAAAATTCTTCAAAAAACTAGGATTGCAGGTCCCATTTGACCCTGCTATTACATTGCTAGGAATATACATGAAAAAAAATCATCACAGCAACATACGTATACCTATGTTTATAGCAGCTCAGTTGTGATAGCTAAGTCTTGGAAACAACCCAAATGCCTAACAACTGGAGACTGGATAAAGAAGAGATGGCAAAATGGAGCATTACTCTGCCATAAAGAGAGATAAGCTTGAGTCATTTATACTCAAATGGATGTACCTTGAGGGCACACTCATAAGTGAAATAAATAGATCGCAGATATGTAAATACCCTATCTTTTCTCTGTTATGAAAATCTGAAGATGTAAATGAGTTCTAGAATGTGTGATAGATTTTGTGAAATAGTAAATATTCCAAAGGAAAGGGGTATGGAAAAGTAATGGGAAAGAAAAGATATAATCTTAAGAAAAAAGAAAACATATGCATATAGAGGATGGGAAGCTATAGGGTGAGTAGGGAAATGGGTAAAAATGAGAATTAACTCATGTCTTATACTGGTACAAATTCCCAGTTTTGAGTGTGATCATAATGTGTATATAAAATGTACCAATAAGGAATTCAATTTAAAAAGTAACTCTATGTATTTCTTATTTTTCATTTTTATTGTATGTTCTCTATTTTATGTATTTCTGTTTCAGTCTTTATCATTCTGTTCCTACAGACAACACAGATTTTATTTGCTTTATTTCTCTGAAGTCTTATGGGAACACGCTAGGTTCCTTGTTGGCAGTCTTTTCTCATTTTCAGTGTAATCATTTGTAGTCATAAATTTCCCTTAATAACAGAGTTAGCTGCATGTCACACAATGATGGTAACATAAATTCTAACTAATTTTAATTTCTCTTAAAATATTTTCTAATTTCTCTTTGTTTTCTTCTTTGATACATTAGTTACTTAGCAATGACTTAAATCTCCTATATTAGTGTATCTCCCAACTTCTCTTTTGTTATTAATTTTAATTTGATCAACTATGAATGAAAGTAGGCTTTTTATAACTCAGTCATTTCAAATTTAGTAATGTTGCTTTATGACTTAGCATTTTCAGTCCTGAAGAACATGCCACATGTACTTGAGGCAAAGCTATACCTTGGTTTTGTGAATTGGAATGTTCCAGAGACCTTTGGGATCTTTTCTTTTATAGTATTGCTCAACTCTTGTACACATGTAGCCTGTTCAGAACCTGTCTGTGAAGGTAGTGAACAACAGGCCAGTAAACAAAGCTTCTGCTGAATTGACAGCTATTCCCCACTTCTCACTTTACTACCTGAACTCCACCTCTTACTAGATCAATGGTAGGATTAGCTTTTCACTGGAATGGCAATCAAATTATGAACTGTCCATGGGTGGGGGAATAGAGGTTTAGGGATCCTTATAAGAATCTAATCCCTCGTGATCTGAGGTAGAATGAAGTGATGATGACAGCGATGGACAGTGAGTGTAAATACAGTTAAATATGACCAGATATTGTCAGGTTCCCAAAGCCCATGATAAAGACTCATGTCCAAATACTGTACATGAGTGGCAAGGGACAAATATGCTTCACCTCATGGCAGACTTTAGAGTGGAAGTGAGTTGAGGTACATCAGTTGTACAACTATGGTTTTAAATTAGAATCTGATACATAATTATAGTCCATATATCACACCTATTGTTTTATCACTTTTTTTTCCATACTCTTTTCCGTGCTGAACATTCATCTCAGTCATACCTTCAGTAAACTCAGGAGATAACCCTAGCAAAATGAGTAAAGACCAAACACCACAGAGAACTTGTTTGAAAAGTGAAAGACCCTATGATGAGGTAATTGAAGATGCTACAACTGTCAATCAAAAGAAAGAAACTGCATTTGAAAGTAAATAACAACGGTCTTATTAAATTATTAGTTCATTGCAATAGTTCATTGCAACATTCGCAACCTCCAAGCCCACTCTGTATTACATGTGATGAGCTATGGGATAAGTCATGAAAACTTCAAGACTATTGGGCCACAGGGAAACATTCACTCTGCATTGAAAGATAAGCTTTTAGAGATTTAGAAAAGAAACAAAAATAACAAGAACAAGAACACAAAAAACAGAAGTAACTACTGAAGGCAACCAGTTCACTAAATGTGTTTGCACTAAGAGCATCACTCTTGGTGGCTACCTGCATTGCTGAAGCTAAGAAGCCCTTTGCTATTGGTGAAAAACTCATTCTTCCTGAAGCAAAGGTTATTTGTTATGAACCTTGAGGGGAGGCTGTGGTTCAAATGTAGCATATGTTTTTCTTTCAGAGAGGACTATCACTAGGTAAATTGATGAAATGGAAGAGGAAATTGAGGCAGAACTGTTAGAATTAGCAAGTCACAGTTGTACCCAATACAAGTTGATGAGTCTTGTGGCACTGACAATACCAGTTTAGGAGCTACATGTTTTCAGAGGATGTGCATGAGGGTATAGTATGTACACTTTTGTTGCCAAACAACATCATAGCTATAGAATCATTCAAGTGTTTGAGAGATTAGATAAGAGAAAAACTGAGTTGGTCATTTATGGTCAGTCCATACATGAATGGTGTTGCTGCTATGACCAGATAGTTTTCTAGATTTACTACTCAGGTCAAACAAGTCAGCTCTGAATGTGAGTCTATGCCTTGTGTCAGCAATCAAGAAATGTTGACAGCCCAAAAAATGTCACGTGAATTTAACGATGATTTTCAGAATGTGATTACTGTTATTAGTCACATTCACCTACAAGCCCTGAACTCAAAACTGTTCCTATAGCTCTCTGAGAAAATGGACAAGTACACATACATGTTCTCTTATACATGGAAATGAGTTGATTTTCTAAAAGTAGACCACTAGCTGGAGTCTTTGAGTTATGGGTTGCTTCACAGATTTCTTTAAGAAAATTAATGCCCATTGGAAGCACACTTTAATAACATAAAATGAGTTGCAAAACTTGCTTACTTCTGTCACTTCAGGAAAGAACAATAACATTCAAGATGGCAAATAAAGTGACTGTATTCAAAGCCAAAGTATAGTTATGGGAGTAATTAGTAAACATTAAATTTTTTTACATGTTTCAAACATTATCAGAGACTATTAGACAGACCCAGAGCCTTGCTTCTCCCTGCTTGTATATGATCACCTATCTCAGCTTTATAATGAATTGATTAGTATTTAATTTATATTATAATGTAATAGTGATAGAAATAAAGTGAACAATAAAGGATAATGTTTTTGAATTAGCCCCAAATCATTTGCCAACTCTGGTTTATGAAAAAAATTGTCTTCCATGAAAACACTCTCTGGTTAAAAAACAAAAAAGGTTTAGAACTTCCGTGTCTTTCATGATCTTATATCTTTTCGGTCAAGGATTGAAAATGGAAAATTGAGGTATGTAGCTTTTATTATCACAGCCATGTGAGCTACAACTAGCAAGAACATAAGAATGAAGCCATCTAAGCCCTTTAGAGCTCATACCATGTACCCAACTGCCCCAGATACTAGACAGAACTATGAAACTTGATGTCTGACCTGCTGGTTCTTTAACTGGTTTTGGTCTGATTCTTTTCTACTATACCACCTTTTGAGAAAATGAGTATTTGCCTTCAATCTCATTGGAGATTTTTTTTTTTCGGGTACCAGGGATTGAACTTGGGGCCTTGTGCATCCAAAGTAGGTGCAGTACCACTTGCGCTAAATCCCTGGCCCTTCATTGAAGATTTTGACTTAGACTTTTGAGCATTGCTGGAACTGTTAGTACTTAAAGTTTTATTGTATTTTTAGTTGTACACAGGATACTTGTGTTATATTAAGTAGGATTATTGACTTGTGTTTTTTGTTTTTTTTGTGTTTTTGAGATTAAGGTTGAAGAAAGTGTGACCAGCTGTTAGCTGACAAAAGGTGCTCTTCTTGCCAGTCCACCTTGTCAGTTGTGTTAAGAAATTCCTAGAAAACAATTGGATTATGGGAATTCTATAGTTATTAGTGGATTAATTCATTTATGTTTATAAGTGTATGCATTGTTAGCAGGTAGGGTTCACTGATACTCTTCCTCTAAGTTCATCTTCTCAGTTCCCTTGAATTAAGCAGCTTTGTTCTATCATGCCCTTCTGCCATGATGCTTCTGCTTTGGTGCCAGAAAACTAGGGACTGAATCCTCTGAAGTCATGAGTCAAATAAGCCAGCTCTTTCTTTAGATTGTGGGTGTCAGTTCTTAGCAACAGGAGAGCTGACCAGAATAGTGTTTTAATTGCTATAAAGTGTTTTCCTTATTGTGTAATAAAATTTTTATTTAAAAGCTGATGTTTTGAATCTTAGTATAGTTAGTCAAACTCCCTTTGAGATACTCTTTGCATGATATATATTTTTCCATTCTTTCATTTTCAGCATACTTTTTAGTAAGAAGTGGTCTTTTACAGACAAGATATAATTACATTATTTTCATCAAGTTAGGCTAGCCTCTGACTTTTGAATAGATCCTTAATACCTTCACATTTAATGCTTTTATTGAAATTGTTTATATCTGACATCTATAATTTTTTCTTCTGTCATTCCTGTTCCTCTATTCCTACATTACTGCTTTTGTATGTAACAAGTTTTTTGCTACTATATAGTTTTAAATACCTTATTTTTGCTTTTCTTTTTGAGACAGGTTCTCACTTTGTAGTTCAGGCTGGCTCTGAGCTCACTATGTAGCCCAGGCAAACCTCAAACTCAGGAATCTCCTGCCTCTGCCTCCCGAGTGCTGGGATTACAGGTGTGAGCCACCACGCCCAGCACTGTGGTATGTGGTACTGATTGCTGGTGGGCATGAGTCACCACGCCCAATGTCATATCATTCTATGTGGTTACTGGGATGGAACCAGGGACCTTGCACTTGCTAAGCAGGTGCTGGAACCACTGAGCTAAATCTCCAGCCCTTTGGGGGTTTTTTTGTTTGTTTTTGTTTGTTTGTTTGTTTGTTTGTTTGTTTTGAGACAGGGTCTCACTTTGTAGTTTAGGCTGGCCCTGAGCTCACTATGTAGGCCAGCAAGCCTCCAACTCAGCAATCCTCCTGCCTCTGCCTCCCAAGTGCTGGGATTATAGGCATGAGCCATCATGGCCAGCCCTTTGGTTATTTTCTTAATGTTGTCTGGAAGTTACAATTAACATCTTAGATTAAAATAATCTTGTTAAGAGTAATATCAATTTATTTTAAATTGTATATAAAAATTTGTTCCACTATACCTCTGTTCATCATCCCTGCTTTTATGGTATTATTTCTATCTGCATTAAATCCTCATGCATTATAAACCTATCACTATAGCTTTTATTATTGTTTTAAAAGTTGGGTTATTAACCATATGAAAATGAAGTTATAATATAATATACATTTATATTATCTTCCATAGTCACTTTCACTAGCACTCTTTATTTCTTCTGTGGATTTGAGTAACTATCCAGACTCCTTTCATCTCAGCATGAAATATAACATTTTTTGGTCTTTTGGAGATGTCTGTTATCAAATAATTCTCTCAGGTTTTCTCTTACTAGGTTTACTCCTACTCTTACTAGAAGTATCTTCATTTTCCTTCCTTTTTGAAAGGGTACAAGTGGTGGATATACAAATGATGATTAGAAGCTTATCTCCCTTCTCCTTTCTTCAATTTTCTGTACTTTGAATATGCCATCTTATATCTGACTACCAAGGTTTCTGACCAAAACGTCACTGTTTAGATCCATGGAAGAGCTTTTACATGATCAATCCCTCCTTTCTTCATTTTAGACTATGTTTGTTTTCACTTTTCAAATCTTAATTATGATGTGCCTTGGTGAAACTTTCAGATTTACTTGGAATAAAGATGGACTTTTCTGAACTCCTACTTGGAGTTTGTTGAGCTTTTAGAATGTTTACATTAGTTTTCTTATCAATATACAATGGTTTGGTCATTACTTCTTCACACGTTATTTTGGCTACCTTCTTTTTCCTTTATTTTTCTAGGACTCCAATTGTGCTTGTTTGTGTACATGACAATATTCCGTATGTCTCTGATGCTGTGTTTAATACATTCCTTTATCTTTTCTGCTCCTCATATTACTTAATCTCCATTGACTATTTTGAAGTTTGTTGCTTCTTTTCTCCACCTATTTAAAATTTACTGAGTTCCTTTAATAAAATTTTAACTTAAAACATTGTGCTTCACTACAAAAGAATTTCTGTTTGGTTATTCCTTAATTTCTCTTTATTGATACTCTACATTTCATCAGACATTAATCTCATGATTTTCTTGAACTCTTTAAATGTGCTTTACTTTAGCTCTTTGAATATATTTATAATATCTAGTTTAATACTTTTGACTATTCAGTCAAATTTCTGTACTTCCTGATGGACAGATTACATTACTTTCCTATACAAAGATTATATATTCTTATAGTTTCTGAGAGTAAGAGGGTGGTGGTGTGTTGTTTATTTTTTCTATTAATTCTTTTTCTTATGCTTTTGTTTAAAACTTTCCTGAAATAATATTATGAAATGTGTGTTTTTTCACATGTAACCAGTGAAGCTTTTGCTTTGTTAGCTTGGTGTTCAATTAATAATTTGACAAATATTTTCCTAAGTTCCTTAAGCCAATAAATCTTTTTCTCCTACCAAGTGGTTCTATATGTTAAGGCACAAGTGTATGATTTGGCAGGCACTTTAAATTCTACCTGAATATTAAATTCCTGCTTGTGCAGAATCCCATCATCAGCCAGAAGAGAAAACTTAGGGTCCTTTCTTTCAGAGCATATGAAACTTTGATGCTAACACATTTCCATTTTAGGGCTTGAGAATATGTCAGAGTTTTAAAAAATTTATTAAAATCCCTTTGTTTGCTAGGCATGGTAGCTCACACCTGTAATCCCAGCACTTGGGAGGCAGAGGTAGGAGGATTGCTGAGTTCAAGGTTTGCCCAGGATACATAGAGAGCTAAAGCCCAGCCTGAACTACGAAGCAAGACTCTGCCTCAAAAAAAAAAAAATCCCTTTTTTTTCTGTAGCATTTCTGGTAGCCTTTTGTTTAATCATTTCTGGCTTTATAACTTGAAGCACCTGCAACATTAAACAATTTCCACTGATTGTTACTAACAAATGCTCTGTGATAAGACTATTTGTACTGAATAACCTCTGAATAAGGCCAGGTAAATCAGCTCTAAATCATTCCTGCCAGTGAAACTATTCATGTAGCTGCCAGACAGGTAAAATACTGGTAATTCATGGGAAATGAGACCTTTGGAGAGCTTTAAATTTTTCCTGGCTCTTGTTCTTGAAAATCTAGTTTTAGTATCTACTATAGTTAGAATATTGCTGGTTGTCAAGGCTACTGCAGAGAAAGGGAGAAGGAAATGAAAATGAGGCAAGATGATGCATCACAAAGTTTGATGTTCTTACTGAGAGATATCATTTTTCTTAAATAAACATTATTCAGATTGTTGTAAACCTTTGATTAAGTTTCAGAGTTCAGAAAATGTTGTCTTTCATAATATTTGCCAGTATTTTTCTTCCTTTTGAAAGAGAGGTTATTCAAGGTCATTGTTCAATCATTCTAGAACTGTTTCTCTTAATAAGTGCCTAGCCCACTGCATATATTCTTTTTTAATGAAAATTTTTCCCAAAAGGACTTATTTTTGGAGCAGAGTTAGATTCACAGAAAAATTGAGCATAAGATAAAGAAAAATTTCTCCATAGTTGTCCATCCTTACTTCCACTGGCCTGCACCAAAGTGGGATATTTGTTACAATTGATAAACTAAAATTGACACACACATGTAACCCAGAAATCATAGTGCATATTAGGTGGTCTTATTGTACCTTTTATTAGTTTTGCAAGGTATGTAACAATATATCTGCCATTATAACACTATAAAGTAGTGTCATCATCTTAAAAATCCTTTGTGCCCCACCTATTCATTCTTCCTTCCCTCTAGTCACTCACAAAAATATTTTTTAAAACTTTCTATTTAATTTTTCCTCTTTTCAGAATGGTGTCTTTTGGGACTCATATGCTATATAACCTCTTCATATTGCCTTCTTAGTAACATACAGTTAAGATCCCTCCATGTCTTTTGGTGGCCTGATATTTCAATTATTTTCATCATGGAAGAATAATATATGTTATAATGGTTTATCTATTCACCTATAGAAGTACATCCTGATTGCTTTAAATTTTTGAAAATCATGACTTTGATTGCTGGAAACATTCAGGCAAAATTTTTGTCAGATAGTTTCAACTCATTTGGGTAGATATTGAACAGCAAAATTTTGAGTATTAGAGTAATATTGAGTTTAATTTGGCAAGAAGTTCCCAAACGATTTTTCAATGTAGCTGCACCACTTTACATTTTCACCTGAAGTCTATGAGGATTCAGGTTATTCCTCATACTTACCAGCTTTGGGTAAGTGTTTTGGGTTTTCACCATTTTCACAAGTGTCCCATAGAACATCACTGTTGTTTTAATTTTTCAATTTCTTCATGCTCAGCTATTTATTTTCTATATGTAAAATTTTATGATGAAATATCTATTCAGGATTTTCACTATTTTTGTTTTATATTTTTGATTAATGCATAATTTTTCATATTCATGAAGTACAATGTGATTATTTCCACACATACATACATAATGCACTGAACAAATAAAGATAATCAGATTTTATCTCTATTTTTTATTTTGAAGTTCTCAAACTCCTCTATTCTAGATCCTCATGCAACATATATGATAAATTATTGTAAACTACAGTTATCTGACTGTGCTATGGAACACCAAAATTTATCCTATCGTTTGTATTTAGGTTATAGGTGATAGAAAATTCCTTTATTTTTCTTCCCACTCACCATTCCCAAACTCTAGCAATCATTAAATTAGTTTAGGTTGGTTTTCTTAGCTTCCACATATGAGACAGAACATGTACCAATTACATTTCTGTGTATAGCTTCTTTCAGTTAATGTCCTTCTGGTTTATTCATCCTGCTACAAGTGCTGGAATTGCATTTTTATAGTCAAATATTACTTTATTGTATATATATTCCACATTTTTAATTAGCTTATTTGTTGCTAGGTACCTAGGCTGATTCTATACCTTGACTGTTACTAATGACTTCTATCATAAGCAAGAGGGTGTAGTGTTTCTTTGATATACTCATTTCCTTTGGATACACAAACAGAAATGAAATAGATGGATCTTATGGTAGAAAAAGAACCTTGAACAAATTAGATACAGAGAATAATACCTTAACCTAATAAAGGTTATATATGACCAATCAACAGCCACCAATATACTGAAATTGAAAATATTTTCTCTAAGGTCAGAAACAAGTCAAGTATTGCAGTTTTCACCACTTATATTCAATAGAGTAGTGGGATTTTTGAGCCAGGATGAAGCAGGAGAATAAATAAAAGTCATATGATTTGGAAAGGAAGGAGTCAAATTCAGGATTGACAAATTAATTCAACAAAATTGCAAGATGCAAACAAAGTCAACATATAGAAATCTGTAGCATTTTATGATAAAACTTTAAGAAAAAATCATGAAAGCAATCTTATTCAAAATAGCTGTAACAGAAATAAAATGCAGAGATAAAATTAATCAAGTGAGTGAAAGATCTCTAAATGAAAATTATAACACACTGATACAAAAAATTAAAGAAATGAAAGAAAAGGAAAGATGTCTCATGTTCATGGGCCAGAAGAATTAATACTATCAAAAAGTTTATGTTACTCAAAGCAATTTACAGCTTTCATGTAGTCTCCATCAAAATACCAATGACATATTCTGAAATTCACATGAAAGTACAAATGACCCTCAATGGCCCAAACAATCATGCAACAAAAGAACAAAGTTACAACCAGCACACTGTTATTTTTGTCCTTTTTTCATTGTCATGCCTCATTCACGTCCTTACTGTGAATTTTCAAAGCTCTTTGTAAACTTTGGGCAGCATCCCTTAGGGGGAGATATCTTTTACAAAAAATTTTTCCCAGACTGTGGCTTGTCTTCTTTTGTTATGGGAATGTCTTAAAAGAGTGTAAGGGTTTAGTTTTAATGAAGTTCAGCTTATTCATTCTTTTACAGATCATGCCTTTGGTGTTATATATTCAATGTTCTTGCCATACCCGAAGTCACCTAAACTTTCTTGTGTTATCTTCCAGGTATTTTATCACTTTGTACTTATACATTTAGGCCTGTGGTCCATTTTGAGTTTCTATTGGTCAGATTGTTTTTTAGACAAACAGAACTGATAAAACATGAGACTGGTAACCATGAGACAGGTAAAATGTAGATAAAAATATAGATGGTGATCTAGATGTACTTATACATATATATAGGAGGAAATTTGTTATAAGAATTAATCTCACACACAACTATGGAAACTAACAGCCACAGATTTAGCTCAGTGGTTTGGGGGCCTGCCTTGCAGACATAAGGTCCTGAGTTCAATTCTCAGTACCAAAAAAAAAAAAAAATTATGGAAGTCAAGAAGCTTCACAATCTTCTGTGCAAATCGGAGAAGAAAACGTAGTGGCACAGTTGAGCCACAATCCAAAAGCCTAAGAATATAGGGAAGTTTACAATGATTTCATTCCCAATTCAAGCCCAAAGGTCCAAACACCAGAAATGCCAGTGTCTGAAGACTACACATGATGAATATAATAGCTGAGGAAAAGAATAAATTCATCCTTCCTCAACTTTCTGATTCTCTGTGTGCTGTTAAAAGAGTGAACTATGCTATCTACATTAGTGATGGTAATATTTACTCTGTCTAATGTTTCAAATGTTAATATATTCCACAAATACCCTCAAATGCATCACTAATGCTTAACTATCTCCACATTCATTAGCTGAGTGAATTCAACACATGAAACTATTCAACTTTGTAAAGATTACAAGGTCTATGTCTAGCTTGTATTTGGTCATGTAGTTTTGTCTTTCAGGTGGATGTTGAATTGTTTCAACACCATTTGTTGAAATGTCTCTCTTTTCACTGTAGTTTGCCTTGGTTCCTTGGCCTGTGATTAGTTCACTACATTTATGTGGGTCTGTTTCTGTTCTCTTGATTTTGTCTCATTAATCTTTTTGTCTATTAGCAAAGACAGTTTTGAAACACCATGTTAAGCTCCTTTTTTAACTATGGATCACAGTTAATAAATTTACACATAGTTTGATATCTATCTCTTATTCTCATAAAACCATAAGACTTGTAAGATCAGTTACATCTCCACTGGGTACCATTATAGCTCAGATCTTTGCACTACAACTGACACACAATGGCAGGAGCTCTATAAAATCTGCTGACTGAATTAATGAAAATTCTCATGAGAACACAGAAGATGGACTGGACGGGTATAACACTGGGAGCATGGAACAGGGCAAGGATCTCTTTATAAGTCATGAGATAGATTTGGTAGAAAGGCCCAAAGCAGTTCACTAAAGAATTATCAAATATCAGCAAGAGACCTGCAGCCCTCTGCTTTCCAGGCTTTTCTCAACTGCCACAAAATTCTTACAGTTCCACAGAAGATCTGTTATAACATCTAAATGTGGTGATGATTGCTAATTGCCCTAAATAATTTCTGTTTTCAATACCACCTTCTTTTTTTTCAGGTGAGCGGGATGGTAAAAGCAATCTGACATTGCAATCAGTTGAGAAAGGTGTAAATTGAATAATGACATTATAGCTCAGCAGTAGTGCCAGTATTTTAAGAGTAAGATTGTGAGTTGGTTACTGGCTTATCAAAGATATGCAGTCATGAGGGGAAATATAAGGCATCTCTGCCCCACAAAGTGCCTCCCTGAAAAGAAAGTGTCACTATTCCACAGAAGACACAATATCTCAACTTTGTTTTACTGTCAAGTAAATCCATTTAATCAGATACACCAAAATTCCATTCAATTTGCAACTCCTCAAATATTTCAGTGTTGAAAAGCCCTTCATTCCATGTAACTATTGCATGTTAAGTCTTTCCCAAAGAGTTCAAGCCTCCTTGTCACATTGCAGTTCTGAATCAATGGAAAATAACAAGACTGAGGAAATGGAAGAAATTGTTTAAGCCTTCTTAAAATACTTTCTAGGACCACTTTCTGCACTGGCTGGGAAAAAAGAAGCAAACCCAGCAGCATTTTAGGTAACAGTAGAGGTACCTCATCCAGCAAAATTTATCCAGAAGAGGAAAAGCGAAACCTAACTGGCCTGATATTTGCTGAAATCTGAGTTCTACACCAGGGCCAAAGGGAGTGGTGGTTATATTTTTCATTCTCCTTGGTGTGAATTAAGTAGCATCCAATGCTAAATGCATTGTGTCCAAAGAAATCATTAAAACACTCCATGTCGCACCTGATGTTCTTAAAAACATGAGTTAGATCTAATGAAAGGAATCATTTGATAATGTCAGTCATCCCATGTTTCGGAACAGGATTGCTTGGGTTTGGCAGCCACATTTTAGTTTTTTATATTCAAACTGCTTTGAGTATTTTTAGATACACCTTGATTGTATGCAATTAACTGACATTGAAAGCCATGCTATTCTAGTTAATTTCATCATTTGGCCTTAATGACATCTAAAACCAAAATAAGCTTCCTTTTGATGTAACTAGCCCAAAGGTTTAAAAAAAAACCCAGGCAGGTGTTTTAAGGGTTATAAGCTGTGAGAATAAAGGATGTCACTAATTCTTAAGTAAATGTGTTTGAAAATGATTCAACTTTTTCTCAGAATGTTTATAACCTATATATATATATATATATATATATATATATATATATATATATATATATATATATATATATTTCTTTTCAAGAAGAATCTATGTCATCATGTAATTTGGAGTGAGACAAAGCAAATAATTTGCTAAAGAATAGTCGTTAGTTGCTCTCTTCAAAACAACTTTTATTTACAGAGCTGGGTTGTGAAGGAGCGTGAATGATATGGTTGCCAAGGGAAACCCTTTTCTGATTGGAGGAGAGGTCATACACCTTTTTACAAAGAAAGAGGAGGGATGGCTTTATTTCCTAAGATATTTTTTGTTTCTGCTCTTACAGTGTAAGAATAAAGAAGCAGAAACAAAAATTGCCTTGTCTGCTCTGTATTCACGGAGTGAATGCACAGAAAGTCTCTGGATAATGAGCCTCCAAAGATGTCCAACCCTTGTGACAACTTTTCTTAGCATTGTTCAAATTATCATTTGAATGTGATATTGTTTACCTCTGTATTTATGATGTGTTCTGCCCAATTAGAATTTGTATTATAATTACAGGCTACATTTTAAAATTGTTACATCACCTGAGAGCTTTTTGAAAATGTATTCAAAAAATAAATTTCAAATTTTTTACATCTTAATCCATTAGGTTTTAATACAAAATGAATAATTTTGAGTGAAAATATAAGTCATTTTTTAATCCTTTCCACTAGCTGTTTAGAAAGGTTAAGATAAGCTAAATTTATGTACTCTTAGAGTCTGTCCTGGTCACCCATAACCATATTTCTACTATATTTGGAATATACAAATAAATTATATAAATGAATCCCTCTGTTTCTAATTATAAGTGAGGAGAGGTATGTATAAGTTCAAGGAAAAAATAAGCTCTCTCTTTAGGCAGTACCAAAAATAAAAATGAAGTTAAGGGAGAATAAACACTACAATCTTTTAAAAATCTTTAGAACATTGTAGAAGTGACTCAAAAACAAAACAGATGTTTAAAATGTGGGAAAAGTGTAAGTGGAAATAATTCGTTTGTAACCACGTAGTATTTGAATACCTGATAAGAGATTATTAAAGCACTACCTTTAAAAAAAAGATACTGTATATCTTTTTTTTCATATTTTTTTTGAGACAGGATCTCGCTTTGTAGTTCAGGCTGGCTCTGAGCTCACTATGTAGACAGGCAAGCCTGGAACTCAGCAATCCTCCTGTCTCTGCCTCCCGAGTGCTGGGATTACAGGCGTGAGCCACCACGCCTGGCAAGAGATACTGTATATCTTTTAAAAGATTCAAAATGGTCGATTTCTTTCATGTTAGAATGACAGCTCCCTTTTTTCTCTCAACTGACTCCCTTTAGAAGCGCTTTTTATAAGCCACTTTCTAGGCTTGAAGATAATGACTTGGCTAAAAGAACATCTTGCTGAAATCGAGATTTTCTATAGATGTACACATTGGGTAAGTAGCATAGGAATGAAGCTACTGAAGAATATTTACCCTAAACATTGGAAATCCAATTTCTCATCCATGTTCCACTCCAAAATATATATCAACAATGAGGCTGTCAACAGTAATTAAGCAACTGATGGACTAACAGTGAAAACCAAGAATTTTGTGTGAATTACTTTTCATACAGTATTACTCATTTGCATAATAAAACCAACAGGTATTACTGTTGCAATGGTATAATAGGGAACTCAGGTTCAGAGAAAAATGATCACTTAACTAAGTAAGGTTGGAAGTTTTTGAGTGTTTTATGTATATCTGTGTCTGGAAGCCTCACATCCAGGCAGATAGGACAGATCTTTGTGCCTCTGTGATCTGGCTCATACTTTCCTCCTGTTCATCAAGTTCGCAAGTCTTACTAAACATTGAGTCTCAGGTTTACGTATAGCAAGGTATGTCATCATTAAATTCAACTACTAAACATCAGAGAAGTGATTTATATAAAAGTGTAACTGGGACTTAATATTTGGCCCTATAAAGGACCAAACACAAATAATGCAATAGAAAATGCTACAGGACATGGGCTTCCCAATCAAAAAGAACTGATTTAAATCATAACTAAGTTGCATTGCATCATCCTTAGTGAAACATATCTGAGTCTCAGTGTCATCCTCTGCAAAGTTACTTCTTTCTTTGAAGATAGTTCTAGCTGTTGTTTGTTGAAACCAGAGCTGATATGTGGCAAAAGCCCCAGAAACTCAAAGTTCCACATGGCATTCTTACAAACAAGAATGAGAGCTAAGATAGTGGTATGGATTATATCTAATTCTCCCTAATTCTCATGTGTATGGAAGGTGACTGATCATGGAGTACTATATTCAACAGTGGATCACTGATGAGTTGAGTAACTAAATGTATTGTTAGGAGGAGGGGAACACAGTTACACACAGGCTGTGTGACCTGGAAGAGCATATTCTTATCCCCCAGCTGATCTCTTATCACACTGCTTCCCAACGGCCAGGCAGTGACTTGCTTTCCTCTGCTGGGCCCTTCCTCCAGGCCACTCTTTGCCTCCGAGCAAGCCCACTATGGAATGCATCCACTGAAACTGTAAACCCAAATAAGCCTCTCCTCTCTAAGTTTTGGCTGTTGGGTATTTTGGCTCCAGGATGAAGAAAGTGACTAAGTTAGATTTTGGTACTGAAAGTGAAATTGTTGCTGTCATTATTCTTGAGCATATGGTTCAGAAGTGTTTTGAACTCATATGTGAGAGGAGTCTCAAAAAATTTGAAGAAGCTGTCTCAAGAAGCCTTAGGAAGCTGTAAGCTGAGTTAGATGGAAGATTTTGTTCAGAGTTCAAAAGACCTGAATTCTGATAGTAATATAGACTGTAAAGATCAGGCTTAGGAAGTTTCTGTTGGGAACAAAAACAAGTAGCACTGGATTACAGATCCTGTGTGTTACACACTGGAAAAAAAAAGGTGTCTACCTTTTCCCCGTGCCATAAAACTTTGTAGGAGACTGAGATTAATAGTGACTGACTATTCAAGCAGAAGAATTTTCAAAGCAACCTAGAGTAATACCCAGGGTACTGGTGTTTACTTTCAGCTAGATCTATAGTGAGAAGTAGGAATCAATAGTAGAGCTGGATTATTTGAAAATTTGGCAATTTCAATTGAAGGGAAGCACTTGTAAAGTTGGAACCATGGAGAACATGGTTGCTAAAAATATTATCATTGAAGGGAAGCCAAATAATTCTCATTGAGATAATAAGGATAGCTTGAGACCATCTCAAGATTCAGCGAGACCCCATCCTTCCCAGACTTAAAGGTTTAAAATTATAAAATTTTCATTTGAAAAGAGAGTTCTCTGTAGAGTTCTCTACACATTTAGGGACCCAGAGGGAAGCTTTTATCTCAAATTCAGCCACCAAGGTACTCAGAGACCTCTGCAACCATGATCCAAATGAGGCTTTCTATTGCTCAAGCAGCTGGCAGAATTTGGTATTATCCATATCCTGCTGTTTTAAAGGCATCCATATTGCAAGTTATGAAGTTGAGAAGCTTCCACCCAGATTTCAAAGCAAGGCTTGAGAGACCTGTTAGAGTTCCTGAAAGTGCAATGTATGAAGTAGTGATAAAAGCCAAGAGTGAAATGGGAACCTCACAAAGTGGAAAACCCAAGAAAGTGGAACACCTGCTAAGGAAAGCCGCAGGCAGTAAATGGAAGAAGCCCAGGAGAAGCCATGTAGGCTGGAACCAGCAATGTTTTATTATTGGAGCTACCCAAGCTTTTAGGAGCTCTTATTTCACCACAACTTACCCTGGTTCTGGCCATGGAGCAACAATATTTAATGTTTACTGGGTTTGAGTCTTGCTTTGGTTTGACTGTTTTTATATTCCATCCCTCTATTCCATCCTTTGGAATGGGAATGTTTACCTTATGCCAGATGTGTTGGAGTTTTTTTTATTATTATTACTCCTTAAGTGGTTTACAGTCAAGAGTTTGCCCTGAGTCTCAAGGAAGACTTTAGACTTAGACTTTTCAAGTATGGAGGAACACTTGATCCGTTTTTAGAGATGGATTAAATACGTTTAACATAATAAGACTGACATGATCATTTGGGGGCCTTCGGGGTAAAATATCATGTGTTTAGATCTAGACTGTCTCCTCAGTGTCTTATGTGTTCAAATATGGGGCTCTTAAAAAGTGATTGGACCATGGAAGCAGTATACTCATCAGTAGATCAATTCACTGATGAGTTCATAGTTGAATGTGCTTTAGTAAGTGGAGTCTGATTGAAGGTGGGTCTCTGAGGGTGAGAATATGAAGAGTTCTTTCTTTTCCTCAGAACCTTCCTTCTCTATTTTCTTCCTGGATACCATGACATGAACAGAGTTTCAATTCTTATGCCCGTTGGTCATCATGTTTCTGTCTTGAAGCCAGCCAACCATAGACTGAATCTGTGAACCAAAATAAATCTCTCTTTTTTTAAGTTGTGAGTGTTGGATATTTTGTCCTAATAATGACAAAGTAACTGTGATGGAAGTTGGTGCTCAGAAAAGAAGGTTGAACTTGGATTTATGTTTCTGGTATACCCTGTCCATTGGGAAAAATTCAATATCTATAGCTCAAAATAGGCGCCCCCAATGATGCACTGATCAATTCAATAATGTGATGTGTGTTTGCCTACATAGAAATCCCTAGTGAAGATAATATTTGAAAGATAAATTGGATTTGTTCACTACTATTTTAATCTTAATTTCTATCGCATGGGTATGTGGAAACTGGTTATTTAAGGTTACTCAAGTAAGCAGAATTTAATGAACCAAGCAGTGTAAAGTTTACTGAATGTGTCAATACAGTTTTTCAAGGTTAGTAATGAGATTCTGGATAGTCACACCCACTTTGAAAAATAAAAATGGATCTGATGGCTCATGCCTATAATCCCAGCACTTGGGAGGGAGAGGCAGGAGGATTGCTGTAAGTTCAAGGCTCCCCTGTGCTACATAGTGAGTTCAGGGTCAGCCTGAACTACAAAGTGAGATCCTGTCTCAATAAATAAATAATGAAGTAAATAAACAAATAAATAAATAAATAAATGAAAATGGAACTGGGGTCACGCAGTGCATACATGATATTCATTGGGATGGTTAGGATTTCTTTTTTTATAAAGAGACAAGAAAAGCAATTAATTTTTATTGAGACAAGGAAAAAATGGACTTATCCAAAAAGCTATTGCAAATCTATTGAATTTGGACAATACACAAAGTGTATCAAGAAAACAAGAGGTTAAACTACAGTCCCAGAAAGGACTATATATTTTCCTTCCTTTTAGTAAATTGGTTCTTTTTTTCTTTGCAAGAGAAAAAAGAGGAAAATCCTCTTGGTGAATGCTTACTGCATATTGTAAATTATCTCATAACTTTATTTACATGTGCACAGATTATTATTTTTATAACAATCTGATGAGTCATCTTAGGGGTCAACAAACTGTGGCCCATGATTCTAAATAGTTTCTCCTGTTACAATGGTCTGTGACCTAGCAATAGTTTTACATTTTTAGGAGTGTACATAAGTGTCTCTGTAACATCTTCACTTCTACCTCTTGTTTTGCAAAAACTAAAATGTTTGTTATCTGATCTTTTAAGAAAAAGTTTGTCTATCAATGAACAACGTTACCATCACTGTGCTATGGATGGTGCTACTAATCCTCTGTTTGCATGTAGCAAGAGTGAGATTTGAACCTAAGAAAATCCGAGTTTAGGATTTATGTACTTATTCTGCATCTGCAAGAGGAGGAGCTTCTGCACTTGACTACAGCTCTAAAGGAAAGTTCTATAGACCGTCTGCCCCCACCTAAGGACTGGTGATCATTACAGAATTTATTTTAGATACTGGTTTTACCACTATTGATAGACCAAAGCAAACAAAATAGAAAGCTTGCTACAGGAAACAACTCATTTTGACAAAAAGCCAAAGTTACATCCTATAGAGTCCTAGGAAGGGAGAGGGCTAGAAACAGGTACAACCTCTAGAAGACACTCTAGAGCAGTGGATAAAAGAGGAAATACAGTCAAGTTCAGACAAGTAACTCAGTGCAGATCTCTCTTTCCTTCCTTTCTTCCTTCCTACCTTCCTTCCTTTTTTCCTTCCTTCCTTCTTTCTTTTTCTTTCATTTTTTTCTTTCTCTCTTTCCTTCTTGCTTGCTTCCTTTCTTTCTTTCTTCTCTATTTTCTTTCTCCATGTCTTTTGTTCTTTCTTTCTTCCTTTCTTGCTTTCTGTTAGTATACACTTGCAATACACAATGTTTAAATTCCTTGTGAGAAGTTAGTATGTGTACATAGCACATTTTAATTCCTTCTTAACCCCTTTACCTCACTTTCTTCCCCCTTTCTGATTGGAGAAAGATTTATTTCCCTACTTACTATTGTGTGTCTTTTATTTTGATGTTTGTTTATAATGTGGATTTCTTATATAAGAAAAACTATGTAATATTTAAGCTTGTGGGTCTGTTTTACTTCACCTTAAACTATGGTCTCAAGATGTATCTATTTCCTTACAAATGACAAAGTTTATTCTTCTTTATGACAAAATAGTACTCTATTGGGTATGAATACCACATTTTGTTTATCTGTTGATAGGTATATGGGCCACTTCCATGATTTAGCTATTATCAAATGTGCTGCTATAAACATGGGTGTACATGTATCCCAGACACATTCTAAAACTAACAGCCAGTGAAGTTTTCTTCTCTTAAACCTCTATGTTCCATGTGTAAATATCTTTTCTTGTGCATTATATTAGCTATTATTAAAGGTGTGTTCATAATCTTTTAAGGACTGTTGGACTTCTGTGATGGAAGAGACCAGTATGGCAGTATATCTTCGATGGGAGACAGATGCCCCGAAGATTTGCAGTACTGGAGAAAACTGCTCTGGTGATAGTATGCAGCCATGTTCAACTGAGGCGACCAGCCCAGGATGGGAGAGAAAGTGTTAAAGCTGGGATTTGTGCCTGCCACCCACAGGGAAATTCTGGTTCCTGTGCTTGCCATCCAGAAGATAGAGCACCAGGGAATCCAGCCAGTATTTCTACCTACAGATTAAGCAAACCTCATGAGCACTTCTAAGTGAAAGCCAGCACTGAAGGAGGAAAGCCAGACAGAAGGAGGAAAAGGACACAATACCTGTTCTAGCTTCACTCACTTGTAATTTTATTTTTCCTTCAAAATGTTTAGAATAAAAATATTAAGAGTGGAAACACGTTAAAGTGTACATTATAGAAACATCCATATTTTAAGTTTTATATCCTTTTATCTATTATGTTTATTATTTGTCTTCTTCACTCTAATGAAAGCATTGCAAGAAGTCCATCTTGCTCCCTGATATACTGTAGACAAAGAATCTGCAGTGGCTTATGGTGTATGGAAAACCCTCAGAAACTATTTGCTAAAAAAAAATTTAAGTAGGTAAAGGAGGATAGATGCCTGTTTCATTGTTTGTACAAACCTGATGGTCTCCCAGGACTTGGAGATAGTCCTTGGGGACTTTATTATGAGAGAAAAAATGAAATACACTTGGTGCCTTTAGGGGGTTATAAGCAAGGATGTTTGTAAATGCTAAATCCTTTACAGCAAACTCCTTTCAGTAACTCTTTTCCTCTCAAACATCTTGAGGATATTTACACAGTCCTGTTGAATAAGGCATTCATTGGATCCTCACCTCTTGAAGTTCATGGATGTGTTGGAGCCCTAAATGACATAGAAAATAGGGAAGAGTTCAAGTTGAAGTCCCTTCCCTCTTAGAGTGTTCTGAAGTCAACAAAGCATTGGCTTGCTCTGTAATGAAAGGCTGTTCTTTGGACCCAACCATCAGGTGCCTGCTTTTACCAACAAGGCCAGGGAGACTTTGATTCACACCATCAGTAACAGCTTTGCCAGAAGAGTTTTTGTTTGAACTACAATTTAGAAAGGAAAAAAGGATGGTAAAGAAAAAGTGACTTCTCTCTTTTAACCTGTTTCCTACATTTTTTCCTTCTGGACAAACAAAAATTAAAAAAGAAAAGAAGATCAATAAAATGCTGTAAGCACAACATTATTGATCCTTCTCGAACACTTCACTTGCCTTCAAAAGAAATTTATAACAGGGAGTTAAAAAGTAAAATAAAATAGAACAAGAGAAAATTTTCCTAAGTACTTGAGGAAAATTACATTTTATCTATTTTCTCTTAGAAAGCCCTCAATATTCCCACTGGAGAAACTTAAGCAGTGTCTGCATTCTGTTTTATCCCCATTTTAGCTTCCAAGTACTTGGAAGTACTTTAAGGGTTGGTCCCCAGGAATTGCACCTGCTTTCATTGTAATGAAGAAGTTTAGTTCTTCCTCAACACAAGTGAATTAATTCTGAATAAACAATAAATATTTATGTAAAATTGTTTCCTAACAAAGATAACTTTCAAAGGCCAGTTCTCTACATGTTTGTCCTCTCTTAATTAACTGAGACAATTTACAAAAGAAAAAGAATATGATACCAGGATAATATTACCCAAGAGTATCAACATGGTAGTGGCTTTGAGAACAATGAATGCAAACTTAATTTGTACACATGAATCCCAATTTTCTAGAAGCTTTGTCATAAATGTCATACTCAATGAATATGGATACACACATTTCAGCCATTTGTTTTGGAAATCTTCCTTGGCTTTCAGTCTCCAGTGGGGAGGAATGCTCCCCTCATTACAACCCTGGAATATGCCACTCTCATTCTAAGAAACTTCCCTTGAAACAGGCAGTCTCTATTACTTGGTTCTTCTGGATTTTATTTTGTTTCAACATGTTTTAAAGAATAATACTTGGGCCGGGCGTGGTGGCTCATGCCTGTAATCCCAGCACTCGGGAGGCAGAGACAGGAGGATTGCTGAGTTCGAGGCTTGCCTGGGCTACATAATGAGCTCAGGGCCAGCCTGAACTACAAAAGTGAGACCCTGTCTCAAAAATAAAAAAAAAAAATAAAAATAAAAATAAAGAATAATACTTGGTCCTCTCAGTGCTATGCTGTGTACCTTGATTTAGCTGGCTTCTTTAACAAGCCCACCTATTTTTCCAAACTATTTTCCAAAATTCACTATCCTAGAAACTGGCAAAGATAAGGGGTGGTACATTCTTAGTAATAGAAACTAAAAAGTTGATCTCACAGAAGGACAGAGTAGAATAGTTGGCAATGGAGCTAACAGAAAGAATCAACATCTGGGATCTCATCTTATTTAAAAGTTTCTTCATAACAAGAGAAACCACTAACAAAGCAAAAATACAACCTACAATGTGAGAAAAAAAATTAACAGCTATTCCTCAGACACAGGTCTACTATCTAAAATATATAAAGAACTAAAAAAAATCAGACCCTCAAATTTAAAGACCCAATTCAAAAATGAGCATCTGAAATACACAGACATTTTTCAGATGAGCAAATAAAAGCAAAAAAGAAACATGAAAAAATGTTTAATATCACTGGTCATTTGAGAGCGGTTGATGAAAACAACACTGAGATTTCACCTCAATCCAGAAAGAATGGTGGCTGCTATCAAGAAATCAATCAATAACAAATGCTGGTGGGGATGTAGGGAGAAAGAAGCCCTTCTCCACTATTAGTGGGAATGTAGACTGTTGAAACCACGGCAGAAATTAGAGTTGAGATTCCTCAGAAACCTAGGATTAGAGGTCCCATTTGACCCTGCTATTTCTCTGAAAGAATTAAAAGCATCATATCACAGTAACATATGTGCATCTATGTGTGTAGCAGCATAATTTGTAATTTCCAAATCTTGGAAACAGCCCAAATGCCCCTCAACAATAAACTGAATAAAGAAGATGTGGAGTTCTTTTTATAAAACAAGAGTATTACTCAGCCATAAAGAATGATAAATGAGAGACATTGATGGTTAGAGGAATGTACCTCAAGGCCATACTCATAAATGAAATAGGGCATAGATCTTAATGTATTCCTAAAATATACTAATAAACTCAATTTATTAAAAAAAAGTAATCATAACCATCTGGGAAGACTAGCATGGGAAAAGAAGAAGTAGATAATGGTTAGAGATGTCAGCTGGATGGGAGAAATGCCTTCTAATAGCCACATACAGTAGGGCAAACAAAGGTGATAACAATTAAGCATTTCACAGCAGCTAGTAGAGAATATTCTGAATGTTCCAACACAAAGAAATGATAAGCACTCAAGGCAAACGTGGCACCAAGGGCTCTAATCAGATCATTTCATACTGTGGATGTATATTGAAGTATTATACTTCCTACCCCTAATAGACACAAGTAATGCAAGTCAATTAACATTTTTAATTGTTCCTTAGAACCCACTATCTCTGGTTCTCAATAGAGGGCTGGTGGATTCAAGTGTGCAGATACAAGCATATTTCTAGGGGCAGTACCTTGTCTTCCAAAGACCTAGAAACAGTGGCCTTTGGTTGTCACAGCAGAGTCTGTTGGCAGATGGCAAATCAGCCTCAGGCTCAGCATCAGCCTTTACTTAAAGAGTCTCGGTATCCCTCCATCGCACTCTCCAGAGGAGGCCTGGCAGGCTGGTTCCATCTGCTCCAGTTTTCTAGGCACCATGAATCTGGGTTTCACATAGAGCTGCCATGTGCTCGGGAGCATTTGCTCCGACTCTATTGCTTATGCTTGTTTTCTTCCTTGGCTCTCTCTAGAGCAAATGTTTCCGTCTCTCCTTCAATTAAACATTCAATAAGAAGGGAAGGGTCTGATTTTCCCACCATAGGATCCATCAACCTCTCTTTCAGCTGTGCCCTTCCCTGCTTCTCTCAGCATTACAATGATGACACTCTCTCTGGTGCTGTAAATAGCAAAATCTTGAAAACTCCACTCTGTCTCTTTGAGCTTCCTCCGAACCTTGCACTGGCAGCCACGTACTCCTCTTCTGTATCCTGCCCTGGATGTCACAAATCATTCCCAATTACATGCTGTTTTAGGTGGTGATAGTTCACCTAGGAGAGCACACTAGTTCCTCCAGGGGCTGCCTGGAAACTTTGTGGTCCTGAGAGAAGCACTCAGAGAAGTGGCTCATTCCTACCATTTTCACTTCTTCACCTCAAATGCCTCCTGACTTTCTTCACTTGAAGGAAGTCAATATCACTGTCACTCTTGTCGAGTTCACAAACTGCCTCTCAATTATAAAGCCCAATGGTTCTTTTCAATGTTCATCTTCTTTGGTCTCTCAATGCCGTGGACTATACAGATCACCTGCTTATGGTACCTTCTTTACCTGGCCTCATGACCTTTGCAACCCACGTACTGCCTTGCCTCATCCCCGATTCAGTGTCTTCTTTTCTAGTTCCTCCTTCTCTTACTGACTTTTAAGAATTTCAGCATTTCTTATATATTCTTAATCTCTTTTCCCTCACTATCTTCTCTGCATGAGTCATTTCATCTAGTTATGTGACTTTAAGTTGTTCCCAGCTAAGTGTTTCTATCACCCATTTCTATCTGGAGTTCCACATCCTTCCCTGAAGCTTTTTTTTTTTCTGTACCAGGGATCAGGGACTTGCACTTATGAGGCAGGCACAGTGCCTCTGGGTTAAATCTTTGGCCCCTGAAACTTAATTTTTCAAAAACAATCTTCTCGACTACATTCTTTCTCCAGATTCTCCAACTTTAGTAAATGCTCTGACCATTGTCCTAGTTCCTAAGTTAAAAAGAAAAAAGGAAGTAATTTCTCTTTTCTTTAGGCCCATTTCCTGACACAGGAGCAAGATGCCCTAGAGCACCAGAATACTTTCCTCAACCTTTACCATTGGTGAGGGGCCACACCAGGGATTGAACTCAGGCCCTTGTGCTTCCAAGACAGGCATGGTACCACTTGAGCTAAATCCCCAGCCCTCAACCTTTATCAATATGCCCCATTCTGAGCCATAGGTATTTCCCATCTGGACAGCCATAAGCCTTTCTGAACTATTTCTCTCTTCTCCTCTATAGTCTAGTCACTAAACTGCAACAATGAACTTTTTACACTAGAAAACAGCAATAAATGTTTTGTAGATTTTTTCCACATTAATACTAGAAGCCAAACTCCTAAAATTATGACTTGATAAAGTCCTATACAGTGATCTTCTTTGTAGTTTGCTATTTCTTCTGCATGATGTAAACATTTCTCTCCCAAATCTTCAAAGGCTTCCTCCTTATTTCACTTAGATCCTTCTGCAAAGTTTATTTATTCACAAGGGCTTCCACAGACATCTGTTCAAAACGGCCCTCTTATATAGGTTATCTTGCAATATTTTTCTTTTAACATGTCCTGTCTGAAATTTTTAGGTTGCATATATGTCCAATTAGTGTTTGTCAGTTTTTCATGAAAAATAGTCTTTCAGGGAAGATACTTTCTTGTCTCTTTCTTACCTCTAATTCCCCAGTGCTCAAAATAATGCTTAGTGTATAACAAGTACTCAGTAAGATCTAGTTAGGTAAAAAATGAATAAATAAATAAATTCAAACAGACTCACTATGCACCATGTGATAGATTATTCACTATGAAGTGCTTGAGCTGAGGGTCTTGTCAATCAGAACGATGTTAAGGATAAAAGGATGCCTGTTGTGATCACCCGTAGAATATGCTCACTCAATGTTGTCCTCTTGCAAAAGCTATAAAAGTAGATTGGAAAAAATCACAAGTTCATAAACACCTTCTTTATGTATTAACCTGTGTTCATATCTCCCCAAATACAATATATTTGTGATTATTTTAGCTATCTTTCCTAAGATTTGGTCCACAGTTTTCAGCCTGGGAGACCAAGACCATTATGAAGCAGCTCTAATTTCTCTTCTGCTCCTATTTATTTCTTTTCAGTCAATACTTCTCTTTGGAATTCCCCACCTTTCCTATCTACTCACACTGTGCCCTAAATATGGTATATTCTCCTACCTCTTGAGGACCTGAAAACATCATCCTTCATTCTAATATCATGCCCACCCACGTTTCTAGGCTTCATAGAGACTTCACTCTCCTGCTTGGAAGTCACTTAGCATTTTCCACCACATAACCTGTACTTGCATGGTAGTATCATATTAAAAATGATGCATCCATGAAAGCATTAAACATGGTTGTACTTCCTTCACAACAGTTAAATGCATGCCCTTTAACTATTAGCTGGCCCTGCAAATAATTGACCTCCAATGAGTCATTATTAACTGAATAATTGATAAATAGATTTAAAACTACTTAAAAACAAGAATGTAGTCTGTAAGAGGTGGGGATATGGGATAAAAGGATGGGCTGACATTTGGGTCTGAGTAGCTTTGGAGGCTCATGTGTATGGCACTCACTGCTGAGGAGAAGAGACAGGTAGTCACAGGCTCTTTAACTGTGAAGTGTCAACCTCAGAAATTTCCGTTTTCATGTGAATATGTGCACACAAGCAGCAGCCTGAATAGAGGCGACAAAGACAAGGAAGTTTTGACCTAATATCTTCCCCCTCCCTATTCTTGAACTAGGAAAGAAATTCTTTAACTGGTTTCCTGATAAGACCTCTGCTTCCTGACATTCTGATAGGGAAACTTCGTGTTTTACACTGAAGCATCCCCTGTTTGGCCAGTAAACTCTTCCCTCTATATCTAATCAATTTTTGCCATGCTCAGAGTCTTGCCCAGTACTAATAGTATTTCAGGTCATTCAGAATGATCTCTATCCTGCACCTTCCAGATGGGAGAAAAGAAAAAGAGCCTTGGAGCTGGCTTTTGTTGTAGTCCACAGGATTTTCCCTAATATTTTTTTCTTTTTTTACTGTTGTAAGTGCTGTATTACTCTGAAATTTTGCATCAGTGTATCTTAATTATCATCTTGATTTGATTGAGAAACTCACAGGGAAGTGATAGATTCATTCTCCGGTGTTCATAGCTGAGGTGCTCTTGGGATGTGGAGCCCAGTTGGAGGAAGGGATCACTGGAGATGCAACTTTCAGGGAAATACATCTCACTACAACTCTTCCCATGTTCTCTACTTCCCAGGTGCTATGCAGTGAGTTGTCTCCGCCCAGAATGTTCCTGCCTCGGAGTCACCCATAAACTGAGACCTCAAACTGCAATCCACAATAAACTTTTCCTCCTTTAAATTGCATACGCTGAGTGTTTTGTTCCAGTGACAGAGGAGCCGACCAATACAAATTCCAACATGGTTTCAGGGTGACACATATTAAGGGAACAAAGGACATGAAACACTTTTCAGGCTACTCTTACCCTTCAGGAAGAGCCATACATACTTCTAAACACTAAAAAAGAGTTGGCCATCTTGGGAGTTGTCATGGCCACAAGAGTTACAAATTATACTTCTCAGGCATTTTGTCAGTTCATGATAGGTTTCACCATTTTGGGCACTACTAATCACTGTAGTTAGAAATGAATTGAATATTTCACTTGAAATTTGTATACCCAAGAGCAAAGTGTAAGAAGTCAGAGGAGTCAATGAAACATTTTTCCAGTTCTTCACACAGTCTCTGTGATCTATAATGTTTCAGTCCTTGTCACCACTGGCATTTATGATTCCCTGAAAACAGGTGCTCAGGGAAGCCATTGAGCTATTACTTTTACTTGGAAATTGAAGGTGAAAATCCTGAACTGAAATGAAACCCCCAATTTATAAGAGGAAATGACCCTTAACAGCAAAGTCAGCTAACTAGTCCCTCTGGAAATTCCTGTTCTTGAAAAGCAAAGCTCAGGGTTGATCTAAACTCCAGAACATTACATAAATGGAGTAATTCTGCCCAATCCCTAAGGACCTTCACCATTTTTATCATAACAGCATTTCAAAAAAGGAAGAATAAAAGCTTCACAGATAAACCCACAGGCGGCAAGATCCCTATGTTTCTTAAGGATTAATAATAAAGCTTTAACAAAGTGTTTCAGATTTCCATTGATCTTAGAACATGGGTATGCTTTTCCACATGGCAATCTTAAGCATTTTCTGATTAAGCTATATTGCATTTGTCCACTAGCAAATATTGTTGTGTTAATAGAATCAGGTCTTTGCAAGCAACTCTTTGCTTCCTTGAACAAATTAACTTCTATGGACAAGAAACAGAAAATGTGTCCAAGTTATCTGAGTGTGTAACTTTGACCATGACTGGAGAGGGAACAAACTTCTTAAATAGATTATGTAGAAATAGCTCTTCTGCTCAATTTGAGGATATACAGAAATACTCTTCCTCTCTATGGGTTTCTCATAATGGGCTTTGCTTAAGCAACTCTAAAAGTAGTCCTCATTTCGTAGGTTTTTATATGCAAGACTGACCCAAAGGTGCCAGCCTCATGCCTACTCACTTATTTGCCTGGATTTCTGACAGGTGACATCACATTGTCCTGTGATCTCTGGGTTGTGTACAACTGTACAGCTAACAGCAGATGGGCAAAGGGAAGACTTACACAATCCACTGTGATGTGGCAAAGTACAGTAAAGATGACTGTACCAAAAAATTGGGGGTGCAAATTAGTTTGGAAATCCAAAATATTAGACTGGATCTTAATATAAAGTTGCCCCAAGTGTCTCATGAATTTGGATTCTTTCCCTTCCTTCAGTTCATAATCATGTTCATTTCAGTGATACCCTAACTTTTAAAATAAATATTGCATGGAGAATTATTACAGCTTGTTCTTGCTTTTCAGGATTGGAGTCTTTCCATTAGCATGTTTACATGAGCTTAAGTAGGATGTATCTACTCCAATGTCTTGGGCATTTGTGCTTCAAATCTACCTGGAGCTTCTTTTTGTGCTCTGATGAAAAAAGAACTCATATATCCTGGCTCCTTTCATAGCTCAACCCCAAAATAGCTCCTCTTACTTTCCTAGTGCCAGAACACCTTTTCTTGTACTGCTTTAAGACAAATTTATGAAATATTCCCTGTCTTTGAGATCTTCCAGTTTCTTATATCTTTCTTCCTTCCCAGTAGTGACCTCAGTACTGCTCTAGAATGAGAAATCTGTCCTATTAGGTGATAATCAGCTCTTAGCCTGTTCAGCAGATTCCAATCTTGATCCTGTGCACATTTAACCAATTTTTGAGTGCCAACCCCTTCCATAGGTATTTGAATTTTCACTTTTCAAATCTTGATTATAGAAATGGAAAACAAATTTCAAAACTAGTTATTTCATAATTGAACTCCATGCATCAGTAAGCCATACAGAACTGGAGGGAATTGATTTTAAAATTGTAAACAAACATTTTGCATATATAAATAAATTGGGGGCATACACCTTTAAAACCTTTTTGGACAGAGTGACAATGAGTGAAAAAGAAATTTAAAATGTGGTGGTTGCCTACTCCTCCTGGTATCCTCATGCCATATCGAAAAAGACCAAACAAGTTCAACTGGATGCAACCATCACAGACTAGCCATTCTCAGGAGCTATTAAGTACAGTCATTCACCTTGAGGTAACAGCTGCTTTACTTTCTAGGCTGGCAGCTGAAGCTGCCAACCACCACACTAATCATACGACAGATGAGCAGTCCCTCTTCCATTGTCCCCTTCTCTGTGTTTTTAAAAATTAATTCTTTATTGCTACATTTTGTATACACATCATGATCACAAAGAACATTGAAAATGTGTACTAGCACATGACATGGCTTAACTCCCATTTTGTCCCTCAAAAACAGCACTATCTGCACTAGTATATGCAGGATCCCTTCACATGGCATATTTCTTGGGGAGGAACTCAGAAATCTGAGTTTTAATAAGACATTAATTGGATTATCATGTATTCTAATTCTTTTGTGGTACCAGGGATCAAACTCGGGCCCTTGTGTGTCCAAGTCATGTACTCTAATTTTGAGAAAAGCTGCCTTGTGTCAGTTTCAAAACTTTATCTTTATATTTCTTCCCTGACCCTATCTTATTCTTATGCTTCATAAATAGGTATGTTTATAATCACCTAAAAGCCTTCTAATTTTGTCTGCTTCTGGCTCCATTCCTTCTGTCCAGTCTACAGAAGGAGACTGTACTGTCACTTTCAACAAAAAGTAGTCACTTTTCTGATCTTAATGCCACCAACTCTAAGAGATTCTAGCCACGATGAACAGGAGGTGGTGTGTGTTCTCCAAGATCATCCCAGTTCAACAGGAGTGCACCAAAGAAACCCTGTGGATTTTTTTTTCTGATAAAGTCTATGGCTATAAAAGAAATAGACACAGAAGGTTGTGACTCTTGGATTTTCAGGTCCAGGCTCTTTGATTTCTCTCAGTGAGTCAGTGTGTAGAAAATGTGAAAAAGCACGATAATTTCTTCATAAATAAGTAGCACTTGAGAAAAAGTAAATTTGAAGCTGATTTATATTAGTAAAGCATTGTTTTCTAAGCTGTAAAATGTATGTTTATTTGAGTAAGATTAATGTTAATTGCAGACATTGATTTCTATTACTTAGAATTTTCCCTAAGTGTTATTTAGAATACCTATGTGGATCACAATTATATATTGTTTTCATTTTCAGCAGTTCCTCTATTTTGTAAGGATAAGAAACCAAAGTCTTCCATATCTGTAACCTCCAGGCTATCGTGACAGTAGTTTACTTATTGTACATTCTCAGTAAGCCATTTAATTAGTGTTTAGTTTCTGCATTCATTACCACTGAATCTACACATGCTTAAATCAATGGCCAGTGAGGAAATCACTTACTCCCTTCTTACCTCCAAAGACTCATGCATATCTTTCCTAGTATACCTAATAATTTCAGATATAGGTTATGAAGAGCTTCATTAGCTATCAGAAGAGAGAGGAAGAGAGTGAAGAGACAGGAAAGGATGATGAGTATCATATTTGGAACTTTAACTGACACAAAATGTTCTTACAGCCATTATTACACATATAGTTGGCCAAGTGGACACAAAAATGTCTTGGATGAAATCTTAGTTACTTTTTTCATTGCTGAGACAAAATGCCCACTCTGAAAACTGAATACTCTGAAAAACTAAAGGAAGAAAGGTTTATTTGCCTCACAGTTGGTAGTGGTTTCAGTCCATAATTGGCTGACAGGGTGCCACAGCAGAGGAACATCCTAACAAAGAAGCAGTTCATGGTGGGAAGTTCATAGAAGGTAACAAAGCGAGCAAGTGGCCTTAGCAGCTTCTTTCTGCCATTTTATACTCTCCCTTGCCTGCCAGGATAAAGGCAGTGACTAACCAGTCAGTGGACTGATTTAGTAATCCTACAGCCTCAGTCCTAGCATCACACACCCTCTAGATTCAGCCACCTCTGGAAAAACCCCACTTACGATAGCATGAGGCTTTGGGAAACATCTAGACACAAGCCAAAACCAGTGACCTGGCCA